>QYTT01082213.1:17155-48542 GCA_006980735.1 Dasypogon diadema
TTGTTGATGTTTTACTGCCACAAATCCGAATGAAACTATTAAAGTTTTTGTTGATTCCTGTACCATTTTTGCTAATTTTTAATTCAGTCTGTCTAAATAAATTACACGTAACTTTTAGTGAATGTGCCCGTTTTAATTATAATTTATCTAGATCTGACCATATTTGCACTTAGCCTTACTCGATCCTGGGGTACCCGCTTGAGACTTACTTTAAGTTTAGGTTTCCCGGCGTACTGCATAATCTGATATATTCGCGAAGGCTAGGGTACTTAGCAAACAGTTTCTTTCCTCGCCTATGCATTTACATTTACTTATTTTGCTTTCTAGGACTCTGGTTAGTGATCCGTTTTTTTCTCGTCCATGGTCCACATTCTAGTTTACAACGTGACTGTCTGGAAAAATCTTATAGTGTTTAGTTTTGTTATACCGAAAAAAACATGAACTAACTACAGTAGTACAGAACCTATTTGATGGTGGTCCTGTCACATTAACATTCGGAGTTCCAAAGGGTTCTATTCTTGAACTTTAATATACCTGACAGTTATCTGATAAATTGTGGATAAATTGAATAACAATTTAACACGCTTATATAGATGGTCAAGTATTAATTTATTAAAACTCAATTCCTTGAAATCCTGCTAACTTATCATTTCTCACTCTGAAATTTCAGATGATCCTCATCTACCGGTCGTTTCTCTTGCCTATCTTTCTCCGAACAATGTTAATAAGTAAATCTGGGTGTTTTTAGTAACAGAACGACGTGTTGTGATTGTGTCAATGCATCCCTTGCAAAAATGTACTCAATTCTTGGAAGATTATGAATAAAAAAAATATATATATATATAATTTGTTTTAGATAGTTACAATGTTTCCTGTTCTTCTTTTTATTCTTTTTATCTTTTTACCTTTTTTTCTGCCTTAAAGTATTCTCCTCTTTTTTAGTGTACTTCATAAAAGATGTCTAATTTTGTCATCATAGTCACGCTTGAAAAGATTGTTTTAAAATTGAATTTTAACATTGTATGCTTGAGACTGTGGTGACATTGTTTTTTTACGAGACACACGCAAGCAATGTGGTGATAATATTACAATACACTATAAGGATAGAATTAGTGGCAGAAAATACTGTGGTATTAAAATACTGTGGTTTTTATTTACCAACGTAGTCAAGTCCGACTATAGTCCGGAAAACAAACTAATTTTCTGGTTGTTCACACTAGTACGACCTTTCAAACGGGAAGTCGTTGTATTGCTGAAATCCCCGACCAATTCAATATTTTTGTGCTTGACCAAGTACAAATGAAAGTACTTAAATTAACTGTGAATTCTCCATAGAACTGAAGACCTTTCTAGCTGATCACAAAAACAAACCCACGAACAGTCCTCCACTGAGCTTTGAGAATCAGTTCATATCTCCCTGGAGTGGACCAGAAAGCATTAAATTTTTTTTTGTTGTAATAAAAAAATCTAAATAAAATGGGGAATAAAAAACGTCCATGGTAAAGGAAGTTTATTAATTTTTCCCTTCTCCAGCATAGTTACCCTGCGCTTAATAAAGACAAGACGGAAAATTATCTCGCAATTTTTTCGAGTTCGTTTTTCTTCCATCACTGTTGGCTCTAGCTGCTCCACGATTCTGATATGGAGGGACACTTAATTCCAATAAAAAGCAACAGAAAGCTTTCTTCCGTCAAGTACCATCCTTCCTTCGCCTGGATTCTTGCCGACGAGTCAATAATACTGTTCGCCACTACACCAAATATAGCAAAATTTATTTGGGAAATGCTTCTCGGGATGTGGGATGAGATATTCGAACAGAGCAACCAGTCAACCCAAAATTTTATGATCACCGATGCTATCCACCCTTCGTTCACATTGGGCGCATTATAGTCAGTCCTGTTATCACCCCAGGCGGGGGGTTGAGAAACTTGTGATAACATTTTTCAGTTAGTCGTGGTGTTCCGGTGCCTTGGGAGTTTGTGATTCTATTGTTGTTGTTGATCCTAGGCAGAAAGTGGAACGAAATAAGTTGGGTGGTGATTGGTACAAGAAAACCGATGGGAGGTGGTACAAATTGATTCATTCACCCCATAGGATTACTCTTCGGTATATTTTCTTCCATCGTTGGGTTAGTAGCATTCATCAGCGAAAGGATAAAAATGTTTACTCTCTCGACGCACTCTGGACAAATAGCACAACAATCCATCATCACTATGGATTTCGAGTTAAGAGGAAAAACCTATGAACTAACTCCCATATAATTACTTTTCCTAATGAGCTTAGATTTGTTTATGATTTGAAGGAAACGGGCCCGATTTAGCACTAAGGTAATTGTGAAAGACTGTAATGGCCTTATTTATTTTGTTCAAACACAAAGCCGGTCTTAGTGTTAATAAAAATGTGCTGTTTGTTTGGGAATTTGGGAATGAATCATTTCATTACAATCACTACAATTGAAAGCCCTGCTGAAGATTTATTACTAGTATTGTGCCGTGTGATTTTTGAAGGACGCCTTCAATGTTTGCTGATGTCTTTAATACAGTATCCTGAATGAACGGTTTGGTTAGCGTTTCCATGTTTAAAAAAAAATATCTGACTATGAACCACTGTAAGCGCATATATGATGTAGGCACTATTCCCAGGCACGTACTGTACTTTGCAGCTTGTGAATGAGGGCGGAAGTGAAGATGGGACATCTCATAATTTTTATTTATCTTCTCATTACTACGAACAATTGTACAGCTGGGTATAAATTAGAGGGTGCTCGATAATGAGAAAGCACCGTACTGACCCAGAAAGTAACTGGGAAGGGAAAGTGGGGTCGAGCTGTTGCATAAATATGAAAATTTTTTACACCTGAAAACAAAACTACTGGATATAGAAAATTCTTTGAGTGGAAATAAAGAATTTCTGTGTTGATTACAGCAAGTTTACATGATGCACTTTATTGTTGCAGTATAGAGGTATAAAAAAAGAAATTAAGACTACCAAAATTAGGATGATGCTCCAGAGTATCGATACTTGATGTTTTAAAGCCATCGTAAAATAGTTAGAAGGCTTTTTGCGTTTTAATTTTTACACAAGAGCTGCAACCAGGAATCTTAAGAGAGTTTTATTTTATTTCAGTAGATTTTCTGAAATGTTTTGTATATTTTTCATTAGTTACTTTATAATCATAGTTTTGTAATATTATTATTGAGCCCTACCTTATGGCTCGAGAAAAATGTTAGGAGTGTTTTAATGTTTGAATGTATGTTCAAAGTATAAAACGTGATTATAAGCGTGAACCATACAAAGTTTTTCGAACTCCTAATATAATAAATTTAATAAAAACTCGCTCTGTCACGTGCCCAAAATAAAGAGTTACAGTACATGTTATTGGTGACGTAAGAGTGAACTTTAGTACGCTACGTTTAAGTACTATGCTTTTAATGAAAAATCAACATTTATTTTGGGGTTTTTTTTTCGTTTTTATATTTTGACGCAAATTTTATTCAATGCAACATCTCAGTTAATGGTGGGATTTATTGCAGATACATATACATATATACATTCTCTGAGCTGGTTCATCCTGAAGTCTAGTTTTGATTACTGGAAATTTTGTTTTGCCTAGTATTGAGACTTGAGAGCGATCGGCATCTGTCTCCAATCTATGTAGGTCCTCGATATTTTCCATTAGTCTTTTTATTGTTTTTGGTACCTAATTATTTTGTATGCTTGTTTATTTGTGTTTGTTTTGTGATGATATTTCCCCGTACGGTCATTGTCTGATAGCTTGGTAACTAATGTATTTTTTTCTAATGTAATTTTTTCGTACGGACTTTTCGCTCATCACGCGTACTAGATCCAAGTAAGTTAATTGCCTTTTACCTGTCTTAAACCTTTAAACCGTTCCGCTCAACACGTGTATAAAGCCCGGGCATATTATCTGTTCTTAACTACTTATAGCTAGAATCTAAATCCCTTAGACCGTCCCGTTCAACACACGTACTAGATGCGAGCAGATGACTGTCTTTAATTTACTGATAATGAATAGACACGAAGTGTACCTCGATAGGCGGTCAGAATTGTCGCACACTTGCGCTTAGAAGTTTATTGGGATCGGATTGCAGAATGTCGGTGTGGTAAGCGATTGGATCATTAGTCTTATATTCCTTACATTAAAATTCTCCGTGTGAATCATAAGACGAAGGAAAATATTTTTCGGAAGCTGTGTGGGAATTTAAGTTCGATCTGTGTTCTGTGCGGTCTGTGTTCGACCGTACTATCTTTCTCAGAATTATTTTCCATTTAGTGTTTATGGGGTGAGGAATTAACCTGACTGTGGACTACCCAAACTTTTTACCCCAACCAGAAATTTCACTTCGTTACAGTTTTATCGTTGCAATGTTATTAAACATAACAGAGGATATAGTTTTGGTTTCGACCGATTGCTCATATAAATCAGTGAAATTAAAGTAGGTGTTAAATTAATTCTATTTCCGTTATTTTCTGCATGGCTTACAAAAATTTATTAGGAATTTCTGTCTACTTACAATATTATAAATTGACATATTACTGCCTGCACTTTTCTAAACTTCTGATCTTGAGCCCTTCTCTGCCATTCAGGAAATTTCATCTAACTAAAATTCAATTTCTTTAGGTATCCAGACAAAGTACAACCAAAATAAATGCGTCTCTTCTCGTTCTCTGGTGGTGGTATTCATACGGAACACGAGTTCAAGTCATGGCAGCCAGATTCAATAAAGTTATAATAATATTGTAAATAAATCTTCCCACTTTTTCCTAGTTTTTATGAATTTGTAACGTTCGCGTAGGATGTCTACGCTTTCGGAGGAAATGAAATTTATAGATAACATTCCGCCAAAGGAAAATCTTCGTAATGAAGAAGTCCCACAGGAAAGATTAAAAAACCTCGTAATCATTTTCCACTTCAGGAACCCTTGGAGGGCTATCATTTCAAAATAATTACACGTCTGAACCTCAAAATTCAGTACACTCTGTGAATATGATTGCACAGACCCTCGTGGCAAATTGAATTCTCATTAGCATGGCACAACAAATGAAAAAGCAGATTTTCAAAACAGTTTCCACTTCTTGTGCACAGTACGTCTGCCTCCACTATTCAGTCGTCGGTACGTAGAGGCTGAAAAGCAACTAAAGTGCATAATTCAATTTAATGAGCCTGTTAATGGGTACTCATTAGTATCTGCTTGGGGGATTCTCAGTCGTGCTTATAAAAACGGTGCACCCATCTCGTAATTTGAGTTTGAGATATGCCTGCCTGACGGGTCAAAGTATGATAAAAAAAGAGAAAGGATCTTAATTTAAAACATCTAAAAAAATAATTACGTTGCTAACGAAATAGAAATAACGTCACATAATGTACTTGAACGGTTAAGGGTCGGGACGATTAAACTTAAGGGTAATTTCACTGTGAGTGGGGTGAAGAGGCGCATAAACTAATTAACGCATACTTGTTGGTACTTTTTCCATATTTAAAAATTAATTTGTGTACGTAGCGTAGCAATGAAATGAGAAAGTACAAAAGCAATAATTGCTTTTGTTTAGGAACGAGAATCATCTCAAATTTAAATTTTTATACATCCCATGCCGGGACATTATATTTTTTCCTTTTTATAATACTTGTCTCCATGTAGGAACGGTTCGTGTTATAATTATTAGCCTAAGCTTAGGGTGCATGCCCATGATGTAGACATCACAAAATATCTCGAAGGGATTTTGAATCGTGTATAATCGCATGGCGATGAAATTTGACCGGGATGTGTCTTTGGCGAGAATGACGGGGACCACATGCAACTTCGAGCCCTTCAATTCTCCAGGCCACGATGGGCCATTGTATCATGACTTTAGGGAATGTTAATCACCTGTGGCACCGTGGCATACATGGTCAGACTGGAGGAAAGTTAAGATGATCTATCTACCGACACTAGGGAAAAAGCGCTACAACCACTATTAACGCGAACCAGACATAAACGATAATCTTCACTAGAAAGACTAAGAATCTGGAATTTCAACCACTTTCGCTCTATGGTTCTGAGATCAACGTTTCTAGGAAGATCAAACACCTGAGTATATATCTGGATTCGAGACTAACTTGTAAACATCATGTTGAAGAGAAATTCAGAAAAGTGAGGGTGGTATTACATTATTGTAAAATATGGCAGTATAGGCAGCACCCAGGGTGCAGAGGGATGGTACATGGTGTTCGTCAGGGACAGGATAACGTAAAGAAGATCAGGGAACTCACCATGCCCGAGGAAAATACTAAGAGGTTTAGAATATCTAAAAGATTCCACAAAGAAAGGACCAGAAGACTATGAGAAATTGAAAACAGGTTAGAAAATCTCCTCGTGAAATGTAAACACTTTTCTATTTAAATCTCATTCCTAACTGTCGAGGGTTCACCTTGCAAAAAGAAGACAAATTTTATAAAGGCGACAAATTTGTTACTGATTTTCTGATTCCAATTTTCTACAAATCCCTGAATCTAGTCCCAAAGTCGTTAAGTTGTGTAATAGTGCTTTCAACGTTGTGGATATCTGCATTCAATATCCCGTCAGTGAATTCTATTTATTGCCAAATACGACGAAGCTTGAGGTGATTTCGATTTCGATCAAAAATTGTGGCGGTTTTATTAAAGAACGAATTGATTCAGGTATATCTGTAAATAATGAAAGAATAGAAACGAATTTCCCTCTTGTTTGTTTTCAATAAAGGCTCCTGGCAAAAATGGTGTTCAGCAAATTCGTTTATTTTTGGGTAAGTATTGTATGGAATTTTTTTTGTCCAATAGTATTTGAAAATATTTGCCTTATATTAGTTGTTTTTCCGATTCACGTGAAAGGAAGTCTTCCTTAGGATGATTCTGAATTACTGAAAAAGGGACTTTAATTATCTCTTTAAGTTTTTAAGTATTTAAACACCTGTGGAATGTTGAATAAAAAAAAGGTTTGTAATTGTAAAGGGATGAGAAAAATAATTTTCCTGGAAGGATAAATCCTTTGTAGAACTTCCCCTCAACTCTTTTTCTTAGTAAATTTTTTAAGGAACACAAAAATTCTTTAACCCGAAATAACTTCGGAAGTGAATTTTATCTCAGGTTAACATTTCAGACATAATTCTATTCTGCTAAATACGACAAAAGAAATGCAAATCCAAATTGAAGATTTTGTTATTTATTGCATGAAATATGAATCTAAAAGGATTTAGTTAATTTAAAATTTAAAAAAAAAATTATGAAAGCAGTGAAAAGATGCAAAACTTTTCTGCAATGGAACTGAGATTTTGCAATGTCTCTTTAACACTTGATACTCTTTTGGGACCACGTCTCCCACATGTGGTCTGACGATTTTGCCGGTCTTACGTATTTCTTATAGTGATTATCAATCAATACATATATAGAAATAATTTCTTTCGTAATTTTCAAAATCACCCTGTACGTACATAAAAAGTGAAAAAATTTTGGTGCGTTTAGATCCCTTCGAGACCTCGAGATATCTTTCGTGGCTGCAACTTCTCGCGGTCTCTTAAGAATTGTGGCAATTGGCCCATGGGCGACTGTCTGACTCGAAACTTAGGCGTCGTTTTATTCCTAAGATGAATCGTGAGGTGAGTCTACTGTTCCGAATTCTGGAATAGACTGGGCTGGAGACAGCTGAGGTTCCTTCTAGGAATTGCAGGCACCTGGAAACTTTTTGTTTCGATCACAGCAAGTCAACTTGATCACCATCGCCGATCGACTTGCTTGGCATAGACACTACAAGGAGTAGTCGGAAATTTTTTTCACAAGGAAATTATTACAAATCCCATGAGGCAGAATAATCAGTTCAAAATCCTCATGAAAATTGATCACTTTTTTTCACCTAGAAAGGAAAATTTTCTATTCATATGGAAGTTTTCAAGTGTTCTTCGAAGTGAATTTCATTTAAAAAATTTACATCAAGTTCCAACAAGTGCTTCCATCTTGGGTTCAATTTCATTAGAATCCCTAAAGCGTTCCTTATTTATTTCCATTAAAGAGCCTCTTCTTTTCTGCTGTAAAATCCAGGAAAATTTTCTGACATTTAAAAGAAATTTCTGGTAAATATAAATGCATGAATTTTTCATAGTCTGTATTCATGCGTACGAATAACGACAATAAAAGTATCTCTTTGAGAATAAATCTGGAAAAACAATTTGCTTTCGTATTTTTTTCATAGAATTTGCAAATTTCTTTACATACACAGCGATCAACTTTGACGGGGTTCATATTTAATAATAATATCATAAAAAGTAATCACAAGTGGATACATACATACAACTATCAAGATTTCGGTCCACGTTCGCTGAAATATATTCAATTGCCTATCTAGGTCGAAAATATGTCAGTAATAACGAATAAATTAAGGTCCTGGCGAGAGAAAATGAATCAGGATAAAAGCAGAAATCTGCACTGGTCTGTGGGTAATTCTATCGAAAAATTGAGGATTGCTGAGCAACGCTTTATCAGATATAAAAATTAATTTAGTTTCAATTATTTTAGAACCTTTTCCTTATTTTGATGGTTCCTTGGATAACAATGTAATTGAATTTAGTAAGGATTAAGCACTTACTTCCTTTACTGCTCGAAATTGGTTTATTGAGAATACTCCTCCTTATCAGTAAATGATCCTTCCGAACGAGAGGAATTCAATTTTTACCCTATTTACCATAATTTCACTCGAAATAATACATTACAAAGCATAAGTCGGAAATTTCCAGGTGTGACCTTGCTTTCAGCGTTTTGTAGGATTATTATACCTTTTCTTGGAAAGTTACCGCTGTAAGGGATTTTATGCTTTGCTTTGGAGGATTACACTTGAAATCTAAATCTTGTTTAAGTCCCGACGTCCCTAGCTTTTTTGTGTATGGTATGTTGTATAACATTAGCGCAAATTCCATCAATCCTTAGGATCACGATTTGTTCTTTGGCCTTGCCAGCATCAAAATGTGGAATGATTTTTCTTTCCGGTCTTTGGTTACCTAATCTCTCCGAAATCTTGAAGAAGCATTCAATTGTAAAAATTGAATTTCTTATATATAGTTCTTCCTCTCTTTGTCTTGCGTTCTATTTCGCCCGTGCAAATAAAATGCATTACAGTGTTTTTCCTTAAATTCTATAAAAATCATATAAAGGTCATGTATTGTCCATTCAGAAAACGGAGCCTAGCTGTTTTAGTCTGTTAGATTTTACATTGCTTATGATTTCAGGCTGATGATTATTGTTGACGAGTTTTATAAAATCAATCTGCTCTACTTAACACTGGTGAGCGAAAATCAGAATATTCTTGTTTCGAACTTCGCAGAAAATATGGTGTAGGAGGTTAGAATTTGCGAAAAATTAAAAGCAAAGTGTTTGGCATGAACCCGTCAATCGGTGCAAATAGCCCTTTTATGAATTCTGAACCAATGAAGTAATATCCTTCGTATTTATACATAAGAAATTTTTTAAGGTATTGTCTAAGCAACAGGATGTACAGTACAGGCAATTTTAGTAGTTGGGAATTTTAACCTGACAAATGTTTTCCTTCTTCTGGTTTTTCAATTCATGCTCATATTAAATTAAATTAAATGAGTGCGTTTAATTCAAAAGTTCATTAATACTCGGGAAATATTACAATTAATAATAATTACAATGAGAAAGAGGAATACCGATAATAATGCTCAGAACGAAAAAAGGTATACGACATCGGGTATTTGGGGCCTGCCTCCAGTATAGAGTGCGTTTGCAATAATTTTTGTAAAACTGAACGAGAAGCTATGCCAAGAAGGGCAGAAATGCTACATACAAAAATTTTAAAGAGATGACTGGATATTACAAATTGAAATTTTAATTCATTTATATCTTACACAAGTACAATCAGAATCACCTTAGCAAAAAAAAGATCTTTGAGAAGCTTTGAAAGAAAAGTATTTACAGGTTGCACAATCAAGATAAAGGATTCTCAAACAAAATCACAGCGCAAACTTCAAAAGTCACCCCTGTACAAAAGAAGACTTCTCTTAAGAGGCCTCTTAAAACATTCTGAAATAACTTTTGAATCAAACTGTATGCCAAGTGAATTGTAGCAAAATATTTAGATATCACCCTTCACATGATTTTCAATGACTGTTCGATGGGGAAAAGACATATAGTCCAAAAAATAAACAACTGACCCTCCGAAAGGAATTCTGTCACAAAAGAGGTTTATCTGGTTTAAAAGTAGAACATTTTGATTAAATTTAAGATACTTTAAAATTGCTTATAGAATTTTACTTTTAACCATAATTATCTCTGGCAAAATACCACAAACATTCTCACTTTTTAAGTAAACCTTAGTAACAAATTAATTGGTTTTGCACTGTTATATCCTTGAAATTTTCTTTGGCGTAATCAAACCCTCATCGCATTCTACTTGATAGATTTAATACCACCCAAAAAGGAAGCTGAAATTTCCATTAAAATATTCGGAGGATATAATCTCTTTTCGCCCTCTCAATATGTATATTGACAGAAATTTGAATTTGGCGAAAATTGCTATGAAAGCAGAAAGTGAATAGCTTTGAACTATTTAAAGTTTTACACGGCTTGCTGTAAGATAATATATTTTCGTATTTTAAACTGTTATCACTTTTTGCAGGGAGAAGTTTTAATCCGTATGCTTATAAATAACTGTATTAGAGAATAAGAACACAAAGTACATACCTTTAAGTCTTCCTACGTGATATATAAGAAAAGGTGCACTTGTTTAGTTTAGTAAAGTTATGGATTAAATTACTCCCCTGGCCTGACTAACTTTCAAAGCGTTAGTGGTCAGTGAGGATCACATAGTGCGACAGGCAAATAGAAGACTATGCAGGCAATGTGACGAAAGTCTTTAAAGGATTTCTTTTTCAAGAATTTGTTAAATTAGCAATTTGGTAGGTATTTGTGCGCGAGACAAAAATCTTGAGTATGGTTTAAGTGTGCTCTAAGAAAGTACTCTTGTAGTCAATTCCATTTTACCAAAAATTCAAACAAAAAATTAAAAATCGGAAAAGGAGAAATTAAATCAAGTGCATAATTTAAGGGAGACAACATATAATGTCTTTTACTTTTGTAAAACTATCCATACACAAACAATTTTAAACACCCGTCGACTCGTTACCGACTCCCTTAATCACACAAGAACTAAAGTTTCCATGAGGAATACCTCTTATCTGAGCATCTCAAAGGACATTATTTAGATTTATTTGGAATTTCTACGAGGTCTCCCAAATAGTTCAGGGGGGTTAATGTTCCCATTATGCAAATACCACTGCAGGCAGACGTTAGAACCATTAGAACTACACACATAAATTCTCCTAAGGACACTTTAATTATTTATTTATCCGTATCGATAAAGGAATTAATTCTTTATCACAAGGAAGGATATGGATTCGTGACAAAGGGCCCAGACCCTTCACATACCGGAAAAACGACCACCCCTGGTAGAATTTTTATACTTTCATTATCCCAAATGAAAGAATTAATGTCGCCAGTCACCAGTCTCAGCAGCAAGGCTAAATGAATACTTTATGGACTACTCCCAGGTTTCATCTGTCCCAAACACCCAAGCACTAAGCCCTACACGATGAGCTCGCGCACAACTTTAATGAGGACAAGCGCTGTTACACAAAATCCAGAAATTGTTCTTTCTTTCCTGTATTTTTCCCCGTGTGTCTGTCTAATTACATTGCATTCATAAATTATGTAATGGCGCTGCACGAAGCAGGTGAGAAATTCTGAGAATTGCTTTGACACCTTTAGTAAGTTGCGTATTTTGCAGAATGTCAGTCTGTAACTACAGCTTAAAAGGGAAATACTTCTTTATTGGGAAATCCAGCTGGGTACGGAATGTGACACAGGTGTGCTTAGAGCATTTTTAACATGTAGCGAAGAAAGTACATTTCTATGTTAATTTTTGTGACGAAACGTAGGGAACTGCAGATGAAGTGCAAAGTTTATAATGGACTTGTTGAGAAACTGAATCCAAATGCATGAATGTACATGAAATTTAAGAAAATGTAGATTTTACTATTCCAGCTGGTGTACAGTGTAGAATATCAGGTTTTGCTTGGAATCAAATCATTTCCCAAGGCATATAAAAATTCATGGCATGAATAATAACGAAAGTTTTGAATTCGGCAAGTGCATAGGTGCTTTATACTGTCGCTTTATTTATCAAGAATTCAATTTATACTACGATAAGCAATGCACGGTTAGCACCGACACATTAAATCCAAGTATATGAATATACTTCAGTATTGATTACCATCAAACATTCAGGAAAGCTGCGATATTAATGATGAAAAGGAAGGTATATGAGTATGGTATATGACTACTTTTCCAAAGCGCACACAAAACTTACATGTATGGAAGTCATGATACATGATACATGCATTTTTCACTAGGTACCCAATGAGATATATGACCATGAGAGAGCATTTCAGTGAAATCTGTAATTCACATTTAAGATAACGCGTAAAAAATACATATAGTATAGTATAAAAAATGCAACTATACTTTGTACGCTTAAAAACGCAAGGCCACGTGATTTTGATGGGTGTGGCAACACATCCCACCCAAGTTCCAACAATTCTTGACGGATGATCAAATTTGTATGTGCGATCTCGCGTTGTCGTGGTGGAACACAACTCATCACCTGTTATCAGTCGCTTCAAAAAAGGATAGCTTTTCTCACGTTTAATGGGCATATCACAGATATATCCCTAACCGAGGAACGTCGTTGAGTCCAAAATCACCAGCACTGAATTTCGTGAACAATCGTTGTCACAGATGTTCTTGTGGAGCATTATCACCGTGAACTTTACGCAACTTTTTACAAGCTGGACGAGCGTTCTTCCATTTACGAGAGTAAAACCACAAAATATAACAAAAATACGCAGTCTTACCTCTCATCTTCGCTTCGTTGTAAAATCTCCAAAACTCAAGCAAACCCCTCAATTTTTTTTTAGAATGAAGCTAGAATGGAATAGAATTACATAGATGCGAATGAGTCTAGTACTTCAGAAAGTGAATTGCCGCCATCTGTAAAATTCACTCCCTGGCGTCCAGAGATTTGATGTCCTTCGACCCTGTAAAATTCTCATAACTCCTCACAAGAACGACCAAGGATCCATTCAACGTGAATTTTTGATCATGTGAATCTTTTGGTCAAAACTGAGCACACAATTCACATTTTTCGTCTATGATCATGAACAAATTTTCAAGGATGTAATCTATCGGAACAAGTAAAGTACTGTTGGAAGCCACAAATGTCCTCTTTCAATTGGATCTTTTGTCGTTATTCTTTGAAGTCCTTGTGTTATATGGATTTTTGAGGGCGAGGGAGTGATTTTAGTTGATCAGGACACCAAAGATGCTTTATTGGTATATCGCATGCCGATTGAATACCGGACATGTTTTGGTTTTAATTCCACAGACAGTAAGTCACCTAATCGCTGCATTCCATCTTTTCATTTACCCCTAAGCTCATGGTAAAAAATATTGGAAGAAATGCTAAACACACCCTTACAAAAAAATAGACAAGATGATTTTGATGATTTGGCAAAAGTTGTATTATATTCGAACATGAAGAGAGGTTTACTAGATCGTGGCTGACTCTGGAAATGCAGACTTCCATTAACTCGGCTGGTCGAGAAGACATATCTACAAACTCTCCGTATAGAGGAGAATGTGAACGTTGGGAGTGATATCAGGAAGATCACTTATGAACAAATAAAATAGTATAGGTTCTAGAATTGAACTCGTATGCGCTTCGGAACATGGATGGCCATTACTAACTGTGCTGACCACGCTGCTGATGTTGTTTTTGCTGAAAATACAACACGGGAAGACCAGCTCCTCCAGCGACCATTGATACTCCGATGTGTAAGCACCTTATGAAATTAATGGTGTATGGAATACTTTATGCAAATATTACACAAACGATATTTAGTAAATTTATGTGGCAAATTGCAGGGATCAAAACCATATAACGAGATATTTGAATATAGAAGGAGACCTTGTCAGCAGCCATATAAATAGGGCTGAACCCCATTCTAAATAAATCAACACCTGATAGATCTAAGTTACTAAGCAATATTTGTATGATACCATAATTAAGAGATCAGGTTCTTGGATTCGGAATGCCTTCTGGTGCACAGGACATAATTTCTCTTCCACTCCGTGGAAGAGGCACAATAGGTTCGAAGCAATTTATTGATTAGTGTTCACTCTGTAGCAACTTTCCTAATTTTCCAATATTCAAATTTCCTACGTTTACTTCCTTTGGCAAACAGGCTAGGTACTAATAATGTGATATAGAGAAAATTAATTTACATAGCATTTGGTTGAGAACACTTGTGCCCAAGCAAGCAAAGGATATTTTTAAGTAAAGTTAAACAGTTCCTTCTCCCATAGGAAAGATTCCAGTGCAAGAATCCAATGGGAAACTCGTTCCTTTTTTCCATGCCGTTTTGCTTATCATCCCGTAACCTTTTCGAATGGTTTTCGCCAGGCGGCGAGGAGGAAAAGTACTCGTGCACGTGTGGGGGCTTTTTCAGAAATGTTTTCATAAATGAATACAGCACACACAAGAAGCAACAATTTGAGGCAAAGTACAAGACTTTTGGGAAGGTACTCGATGACTTGGCGCTTAAAATAAAGTGTTTTGTACAAACACTTTTTTCATTATTAATGAGTAGAAACTGGGCATGGGGGGAACTGTGTCGCTTTCGCAAGAGCTCCAATTTATAATAGTTATAATAACTGACAAAATGGAATAATTCCCTTGTATCCCGTATGGCGAGAGAAACGATTGTGTTGAAAATCACTTAAAAGATATTTTTTTTTCGATTTTTTGCTCAGAACAAACCTAATGGAAATGATTGACAAGTGCTTCTAAAAGTGGCGTAGATAATTCTAGAGAACACTTACCAAATTAATTCGCGTCGCAACAATTTGTTTTTAACTTCCAAAACCTTTGGCTGGGAAGGTTGAACGGTGTTCAAACCAACGTACCCCAGTGTCAAGTGACTTACACACATTTTAACCCTTTCCATGAACTAACAATGTGTCGCAAACCCTTGTCTGGATGGTGTTGTGTTCATGACTCCTCGCTCATTGCGCCCATAAAATAACACGTAGTGCGATACCTGTTGAAAGGGAATTTACAAAAAGTTTGTAAAATTGGAGGGATTTATTACGATAAAAATACCATTCTTTGGCGTTTTGTTCTGTGCTTAACAAAGCAAAGGGCATCAATAAAGCTCAGCCTAATGAAATTTTTCCAACTAATGCGGATCAATAGTTCGAGAGAAATGCTCTGTGTATAAATTCCGAATATTTGCCCTTAAGAGTAAGGACAGCTGAGGAAATCCACCTTTCATTTCTTTACTTTTAAAAATATTACTTAAGGCCCGCAGCAAGGAAAAAATCGTCCTGACAAAAGCGCAGACGACGAAGGTAAGAAGGAAAATTTTTATGGAAATGTGTTGCTAAAGGGGGAATATAAGTCCCATACAAGATAAATTGATTCTTCTTTCACGTAAAAGAACACAAAATAGCTTAAATCCAATCAACTTACAGGAAGTGAAATAAGGAAAGCGAATGAAGCAAAAAGTGAAAGCCTGCCAAGCAAGAAAAGTTGGAGTTAAGTTGGAAAATAACTTGGAGCAGACACCTTTTGTGCAACGACAAAGTTTCCTGTGTATTTGTTTGCTAGAATCCAATTTAAGTTTTGCAATTGTTGTTCTCAGAAAAATCATGAAATTTATTTATCTTTCCTATAACTATGCGGACAGAAAGAATCTTTTATTAAAATCTTCAATGAAGCATTGAATGTTTTCAAATTGCTATACCTGAGATATCGAATTAACTTACGAACAATGCAGTGCGAAATGAGTCAAAAGATAGGATTGTTGATGTTTTAATTTGAAACAGATAATATTAAGTAAAGTGCTTCACCCCTTTAATGCTTCCAATATTCAAAGTGTTAAGGAAGCAATAAGATCAATAGTATAAGCTTCACTGATCATTAATATAAAAAAATGGAGAAATGGAGAACAATTCTGGGACAAATATGAATGAAGAAGCGAGGATCAACTTATGTGGTATTACAAAAATCACGTGGTGTTTATCTTTGTCTATACCATTGGAGAAAAGACCTTGTGGTCATATTTTGCGATACAAGTACTGTGAATTGAGGTTTAACGTATGGAGTAGGGAAGAAACAAGAGCTGATAACTGACATTCGGAATGTTTCTAATGAATGTTCGGCATATCGGCATACTTTAGGAATTAGTTCTAATAAATATGTCAATTGCATACAATTAAGACAAGGCTAATCTACTTTATGGCTGCAGTAGAATGGACGAAATTATAAAAAGGGGATTTTACGTGCTAACTAAACTCTTCCTGTCTGATGAGCACCATATTTCAGATCCTTAGTGTACATGACTAACCTTGTAATAAGAAAAGTTATGAATAAAAGCCTGCAACACAAATGCAACCCTCAGATAACCGCGTGCATTTGTTAGTGTATAGTGCAATTATCGCAAAGAGTAGAAGACCTTGTTATCACCTTAGCCCACAAAGGGTTCGAAAAACATCACGTTAGCCTTAAGTGAGTTCCAGACTGGGGTTAGGTGCTTTGCCTAAATCAGGTCTGCTCAAATTTTTCGCCACATGTCTTCTGTCTTCTCTGCCGTCCTGGCAACGTTTCTATCATCCGTAAACTTATAATTGTGATATAATCATTGTCACCAAAAGCATCAATAATGTGCTTACCAGACAGAAATCAATCTAGTATCTTTTATGTTCTATTTAATGTCTATATGTGTTATAAATCACTTTAATTAGCATCAGACGTAGTATTCGAAAGACGTAAAAATTTATTTGCCATTTAAATCTCAATAATCACGAACACAAATCTCTGCTTTTCATGAGACGGCGCTATTTAGCAAGGAAGGATTCTGTCAGACCTCTTGGATACAGTTGGCTGGAGATTACCTAGAAATAACTTGGTTTGAAGGTAATTCACACAGCCTCAGAATGTGTCACTATTTTTCAAATTCAGTACTTCCTTAAGAAGGTAATTAATAAAAGCCAGAATCCATTTTATCATGTCTTTCGGAACAACACATGTTCCTGTCGGATAATTAATCCATGCTCTACCAGAGATTAATGTAATAAGTGCTATTCCTGAAATATGCTAAGACTAGAGGTTTATTGTACGCAGTAATTTACTCTAAAAAGCTTAATGTTCGCAAATTTGGGGTTGGCTAAAGGAATAATTTGCTTTTTTTTATGACGTCAATGCGGTTGTTAGTTGGAAAGGAAAGCAGGAAAACTAATGCGTTTGAAAGTTTTTGCGTTATCTATCGCACGTTCTCTGAAACTGATAAAAAATAGAACAAGTTTTCTTTGAACCCGTAGTTAATCTTTTTTTTCTCTTCGGTTCACGAGTAATCAGCTTTTTTTTAATTAAATTTTGAATTGAAATTCACTTCGAAAAACACTTGAAAATTTTCCACATGCATTGAAAATTCCTTTTTGGGCGAATAAAATAAGTGTTTCGATCACAGTAAGTCAATTTGATCATCGTCGTAATAATTTTACAAGGACATTATTACAGATTACATGAGGTGAATTATTAGTCCAAAATCCTCAGGTTTTGACACTAAAATTTTCCAAAGTGTTTTTTATTCTGTGACGAACTGTTGTGTTTGTCTAGTTGTGCGATAAAATGTGCTTTGCACTTTACATTGTTTTTATATAATAATGGCATACTCTTGACGTTAATTATACCATGAAAAAATTTTGGGAACTGCAATTGTATGGGATTTTCTTGAAAGTGCATACATCGAATACGCCTCTTTAATAAAAATTCTTAATTGTTGAAAAATTGTTGCCAAATATTTTAAATTTGTTTTGACTACCACTGCTTTTTAACATACGCCTACTGTAGTTAAAAAATATTAAAGTACTCATAAAACATTAAAATTTGAAGAGTATGCTATAACCTTTTGAATCTTAATGGAAACTTTGTAAATTTCTTAAATATTGTTTTATTTTGATACCAGTAATCGGAGCAATTCTTCCGCCGAGATGTACAGCAAAATTACTTGCAACATTTGTCAGGTTAAATCATAATTCTAAATTTACTCTTTATCAAAATTTCCTTCCGCTTAAACCGTGCTGTGTCCATCTCATAGGGTTGTTACCTAAGCTTAGCCAACATTCGAAAAAACATTTTAGCTGGCAAAAAATTCATGCTGTGTTGACCTCTTTTAAGCCCTGCAAATGTTGAAAGTGGTTTTCGAATCACTTACTTTCTTATTATATTTCATAAGCTTCGCAAATATAATTATTGACAGCCAAAATATAACTCCATATAAATTGGTCACAGGTCTCTATTAGATTCGATTGAAATCTCCAAGTTTTAGAGCTTCAGCTGTCGGTATTCGCTGTCCCATCATTCTTCGTATTTTTTGGATATTTCCTGGACAGTTCTTCCGTTGAATTTTTAAATTTCTCTTGTATGACACCTTCGATGTTATCAATGAAAGGAAGGGTAGAAAAGTGTTTCTCTTTCAACATCCTTTCATCCGTCTAAAAATGCAGACAATCTATACATATACCAGTTAGTTTTTCTTTGTGTTTTGATCTTTTACATACACATTTGGAAAAAATGCAATTCTATTCTATTTAATTTCACTTTATGCTGTCATTGTTTTCTGGAAATTTGTTATAATTGTCTGGAATCATTAACACGCAAAGTGAGAAACTTCACACCGAGAATATCTTAATCGCAATATAACAGCTGTAATCATTCACTTGTATCTGATATGTTCAAAGTCTGTTAAAGTCACGCTGTCAAGTGGATGCTATTAGCACGCAAAACTAATTTTAATTTAGTACACTTGGGATATAAGTAAACACCGTCATCAATCAACTTACATTCCGTGTCAAAACTAATTTGTCTTCAGACAGGTGCTATTAACCACACCACCCTAAAAGATAAGGTCTAGGCAAAAGAAAACGAAGGGTTGAAGTAGTTGTAAACAAAGAAAGAATAAATGAGTTAAGGATTTTGAGGGAAGGTAAGGGGACAGGTAGTTTTCCTTCATTTAACTCGTCGGAAAAGGAGAAACGTGATTTTCTGGTCGGGAGAGTTTTCTGTAAAATTTAGACTGAAATAAACATTTCTTGAGACATTTATTAATACGAAAAACTTGGTTTCCGTGTGCCAGAATAGTGTATCAACTTACAATTATATGCTTGACATGTAATTGTGTCACGTTACAGATATTTACTACGGCTATTAGAGTGAGCCACATTCGATTTTGTGGGAAGGGGGACAAACCACCAGTTGAGCACTGCTCCGGGTACTTTCTGCAACGCTAGATAAGAAATTTATAGTTCAATCCTGGGCTGACCTAGTTTCAAACTCAGTATTACATTATTAATGAGAGTTAAGCGTGGCTGATCTTAATGTTGACCAAAGTAAGTACATTGTTCGGTGTCAGTTGAGAATTTATACCCTTCGAAGTATTTTTATGAGGAAAAATATAAATGAAATTGGAGTTATAAAGGTATTTAAAATTAAATCTCATGGAAATTACCTTTTCATTCCTATGCCTAGCCTGTGGACGTACTCAAACTACTAAAAGATTGGTTTGCAAAAGGTCTCTAAATCGATTAGTCTATTAAATTAGGCCTACGACTATTTCCTCTTGCCGTTACTATTTTAGAGTGCTACTAACTTTATTAACTACATAATAATAATGTACAGGATACATCTCAATTATTCATACTTAATTTCATGATGAAAGTACTGGTCTTTTCATTATTTTTGAAGAAAACACGTATACAAACGCATATGCTCACATATTTCGAGCATCTGAGGCATATAAAATTCCAATTCCTGACCCAATTTATTGAAAAAAACGTGGCAAAGTATGACTAAATGGGGTAAAGTTATATTGCAAGCTTTGCTGTGTAATTTTCTCTTTAAAGTCTTTATAATCAATGGAAAATATTAAGTTCTTTCTATTCATTTATTTTATCTAAAGAACCATTTGATCATTTTCACGTTTAATTAAAAGTTGTTTTTCCCGTCTTCTCACAGCACAGGTAATTTCCTGTAGAAACCTACATATTTTCAGTATACCTTTAGTAGTTCATCTCAAAAAGCGTCTGATAGGCAGCATAAAGCGTAAGATGAAAGAAATTTTACTGTAAAAGAATTTCTATGAAGGTCCATTCTTTTGAAGAACTTTTTTTTTACAAGTGGTTGAGGTTGCTATATTTTTTTTCTCCTAGTTGTATTCAGTTCAGTTTAACAGGAAATTTAAATTTTATTTCGGTTAGGTTTTGCCAATAAAAAAATTCTGTTTGGCATACCAGTTTGATAGCAAAAGGGAACTAATGTTACGTGATATTACGTTGATTCTTTGAAGTATCACTGTTTGATGTCGCTAACTTGTTACTAAACGATGGACGCAGAACCCATAAGGCATACATTCCTATCCACTTAATGTGTGTATTTTATATATGTACATACCATGAATACTATGTAAGGAAGATTGGAAGATTATGGCTAATGGTTCTGTTGGCGAAAATTTTTCTAGCAAACCTGGTATCTCACAATGAAATATTAAACAACAACAATTTCAAATTTCCTCCTCCTAAGTTGTGTTGAGTACATCATAGGGTTTTTCTACGAGTTTAGAAAATAGTAAAAAGACAGTAATAGCAAAAATACGGTCACAAAATCAGTGAAGATGAAGCATCTTATTCATTGGCTTAAATTCTAAGAAAAAATCTACTTTTGGGGAGTGGAAATCTGACTGTGGACGGTCTTTTTTAAATCCTATCCAAATAATATCACGAGATGGACTCGTTTTGGACACTTAGATAAACGTAATGAAAACGTTTCATTGCAGGAGCCAAAAGCAAATTCCACTTGGGTTGAAAAAATATGAAAAACTAGCTTATTGGATAATTATGCTAAAAAAAAACAGCTGAGAAGTCGCTGAATTATATTTAGCTCCAATCAATTGGCAAGAATCAGAATCACAAAAAATAAGACTTAAACAGTTGAATTCATTGTAATTTTCGGCACTATTAAATGCCTTACAAAAAAATAATTTTATCTGATTTCGGTTAGCTATAATTTAAATATGGGTATACTTCAGTTTTCAACATGATCCCCTCGAATTTCAATCCACTTTTCCCAATGTTTCCCCAGAGTTTTATGATTCCTTTCTCGAAGTGAGTTTCTTTGAGCTTTTCAAAATAGTCCTTTACCATCTCTATTACTCTTTTATTTGATCTGAATTTCTCTCCAGCCAGGAAACTTTTAATTTTCGTGAAGATATGGGTAGATCAAGCGAGTAGATGGATGCGGAAGAATTTCAATTTTTGGTGATCGACATGACCTGCTCGTCGTAATTCTTGAGCCATATCTTGTTATCAATTGTTCTGATCGTTTGTACCCGATCGTTGCCCTCTAATTTTTCCAAAAGTGATGCATAATATTCGTCAGTAATATCTAAAGGTAAGCAATCAGGATGATTTCTTTCGCCATTATTTTTTTTTAACAAAAAGCTACAATTTAGTTCAATATTCTTAAAGACCTGGGAGCTCAAAACGTACTCTTCCAAACAATCCTATCTTTTGTTTTCTTAGAACTGACGCCGGTGGCCGAGTGGGCTGAGGTACACGTCTGCAGATTTTCTCCTCTGCTGGCATGGGATCAAATCCAACACAGGGCGCGGCGATATATCTGGGTATCAGTGATTGAGGCAATTCTATTGACGAGAATTGTACTTGAGTTAGGTTAATTTCCCAATCTCCTTTTCTCTAATTTCCCTCCGGCTAAGTTGTGCTGTGTGCATTATAGAGTTATCCCCTGAGCTTAGGCAATATTAAAAAAACCTTAATCAAAGTTAAATATAAATATTGCGAAACATAAGTGCTCACAAAGATACCAGAACCATTTTTATAGCAACAAAGATCACGTTGAGAGTGATTGACAGCAAGATGTGTGTGTCCACTCGGAAATATTCTACTTGAATATTTAATTGTAAACATATATGTTTTCCTTTGGTACGTTTTTTATAATATAGGTATTCTACTTCGACCCCGAATTGTTTTCTGTTTAGATATATTTCAGAAAAAGGAATGTGACCAAGTCCTTTTCAGTAAAACTTGAAACGTTATCTCCCCCCACCCCCCCAATTTTATCCGGAAGACAGACCGATTTCATTCGGTATAGTGTTGTTGGAAGGAGTCTTTTAGAGGCAGGCAACAGATCGCTACAGCCAATATGTTCAGTGTTCGTCTATAAATGAATTAAGAGGAAAAGCTTTTTGCCTTTGTGTACCGACAGTGGAGCATGATACATTTGAGTTGATGGATATTCCAGACAAATATTTACTTTGCCAACATGATGTTTGCAGTGAAACATAAGAGCGATTGACCATAAAAAAGGAAACGAGTTTTTAACCTATTTGTGCCCTGTCCCCATAACGGGGTTATACAAATGAAGTCAAAAGGTTGGATCATTTCCAGCTTGGCAAAGTGGCGATGGCGGGGGAGTATAATGTGTATTTCTTTTTCGAGGACTTTTGATTTTTTCCAGAACGAACCTATCGGACCGATAGCAAAAAATGTATCCAGAAATTGAAGCCAAAACTAGATATGGGCACGGCAACGTGAATTAACCTTCCTTGGCTGGAATGAATATGATTCTGCTGATTTTTAGGCAGTTTTTTGGCTGCAGGAAATGATTTTGCTGATTTTTAGGTTGTTTTTTTGGTTGCTATACCAGGATTTTGTACGGAAATATATCAAGGAGTACTATAAGATTAGTGCGAGCCAAGAATTTTCCTCAAAGGAAATGTTCTCACCCGGTTAAATACACTCCCACATTAGAGAATGAAATATTAGTTACGTTTTAGTGCTGCAGCATAAATTTTAATAACTTTCAAGAATGACTGCCTGACTACACTCACTCCTAACTCTATAAAATAATCATGACCACAAAGCACGAGTTAATGTTGTCTTCTGTCTAGCGAGGCGTTGATTTAAATCTCGTTCTTTTACTAGTAAACACAGATTTAATCCAAAACATTAATCTAAATAATAATTTGTATAAAGAAGGAGTCATATACAATTCTTCTGTCAGAGAACTTTTACAAGTCCTCTTAGAGCAGGAAGTTTGGAATGTTGCTTACTTATAATAACCTGCCAAGGTAAAATACCTAATTAGCAACACAAGGTGATTTGGGGCGAAGAACAAAACCTCCAGCATCCGCATGCTCTTGCATGATAAACTTATCCATTAGAAGCTTTAATGCGTTGCTGTTCACTTTTTTTGGGAGTTTGTACCTTGTTATTATGTTGGTAATGATCTCCATGTCCCGATGGTACTCAAACTGGTTTTTGCTCGTTAACTTCGAGAAGTTCTGTTTCGAGTATGCGACTCAAGACTTGAGGTAAGAATTTCAATGGGTAAACCAATTGTTTAATTCAAGGATTATTTATTGATTCGAATAGTAGAGGAGTGTCCCATAATATCTTTCATTTCCTTAACGTCCACATTCTCGGAAACATTTAACAAGTTCATTTGGGACTTTTCTTTATTTGGAGAGCAGTATTTTGGCAAGATAAAACGCAATAGTTGTAGCAAGTATAGCGATTCAATCCAATCTTTTATCGATTCTTGACACATTCTGTGGCAGTCTCAATCACATTTCCTAATTTATCCATGAAACGAAATTACATTGTAGTAATGCATATAAAATTATTATTATTATATTATTATCCGAATAAGATAAGGGTTGGAACCCTCTGGCTAACAGAAAGAAGGCGTGTAAATGACATGGTTATCTCCAAAGGATCAACTATTGGAATTTGACAAAAGCATCACCGCTAAAGTGTACTCTCAGGAGCTGCAAATAGTTCATCAAAAACTTCTATGTAAGCATGCGCTCGTCAACAGAAAAGGGAGTCTTGTTACTGCAAGATAACGCCCGATCACATACAGCGGCATTTTACCGTCACGTTGGAAGAGAATCATAGATTGTAATAGTGATTATTGTCAAGATTGAAATTGTATCTTTTTTTTTAAATAAGAAAATGTGCAGGTATCTTTTAGTTGCCTTCAAGAAGATGTCTCATTTGGTAGTTATCTCATTTGATGATGATGGGAATCATTTCGTTTAAATCGCCTCAAATAGTTCGTCTCGAAAGCTGATTGTATAGGTATCTTCTAGTCGTCTTCAAGAATGCGAATTAAAATTGTCTCGAAAAATCGAATTTCTGTCAAAAATTTAAATTTTAAAAAAATTACAATTTTAGGTGCCGCTAGCAGCCCCTTAAATAATCACGAAAGCTTTAAACTAAGGGCTGGAAAATTTGTATGCTGTTTGGCTATACGTGATGAAAATTCGTAATGGGTTTGATATGAACTCTGAAGTCAAACAATGAATACATTAAAATTCTTACACGTAAATAAGAAAATTCTGAAGTTGAATCAGTTTTTCTGCTGTGCGCAGCAATAATACCAAAGCAGAACTCACGAAATAAAGCCTTCTAGATTTTTATCATAGTTTTTTTTTCTTCCTAAGTTCTCTTTAAACACCGACAGCTCGTTAGCGGTAATTGTCCATAACTTCTTGCAATCAAAAGGTTAAACGATGTTATTTGTTTGGAGCTATAGTAGACAGAAGCTCGTCAAAAGGGTAGCATTTCTTAAACAGTTATTGTTGTGAAAAACACAAAAGAATTGCAGCTTTTCCATTTTCGATTCCACTGGGACCGTAAAAAGTATATTGTCCAGAAATTAAAGTCATGCCTCTGGGTTTTTCTAGCTAACGCGGTCTTTATCCCGCCCAGAATTTAACCCAAATGCAATTGTTCAGCAAACAATGTACTAACCAGCCCTTTATCAAGCCCTTTTAAGTTTCTTTTCTGTTTCTCCACTGTCTGGGACGAATTGAGCTGAAATTTTCTATCTTTTGTCTATTTTCTTTTTTTCGGGGAATAAAACTGAATTTTTCTGCAAGATACAAGTGACCCCCTTCCTCTTGACACTATAGAACATAATATGACTTGGTGTATAGAGAATCCTTTGTCTCACATCAGTAATTGAAAACATACACACCCATACACATGTACGAAAACTGGAAGTGATTTCGGTAACTATTTTGAATCTCAGCAGAGAGATTTCCTTTACAGTCAGATAAATTCGATATCGAAATTGAAATAGGCGATTTGTAGAGTTACAATGGAGGCCTGCCACCAAACACTTAGTAATCTCA
This sequence comes from Dasypogon diadema, assembly GCA_006980735.1. NCBI lineage: Eukaryota > Metazoa > Arthropoda > Insecta > Diptera > Asilidae > Dasypogon > Dasypogon diadema. The sequence goes on from QYTT01082213.1 coordinate 42,530, forward strand.
AATCCTTTCGACCTGGAGTTTCACAAAATCATCTATAGAAAGACACACTTTATCCGTTCGTCATTCCTCACACCTCAATCCTTGGAACCCCATGGGGATAAGTAGGAGGAAATGGGGTTAGGTGGATAAAGTGAACCATCGACAAAACCTAATCTCTCATGAATACAAACTTTTCAAAAAAGGGGAGCAAGAAGCAAAAGGACGATACGGATAGCATTCAATATTTTGTGTCTGATGACTTCCCATGATGAAAAAAGTTCAGTAGCTTATTGATTGATTCTTCTTCTTCACTTGGGCATTCGATTGCTTTTTTTAAACATTTTAGTCAAAGGAAAAATTTCACAGACTAATTTGTATGGTGTAGTGTAAAGCTTTGTCCTTTCGCGAAGATGTCGATGAAAAATTCATGCTATATGGGCTTGATGATAGCAATTTATAGCGTGCTCTTTTACTGTTCACTTGTTTACTTTGAAAATGGTATTCATTTCGCACTATAAAAAACTACAAGTTCATTGTGCTACTTACTTTTTAAATTAGCAAATTTAGTACAAGTGCTTTGAAATATTTCTGCAAGCTCATTACTTAACTACTGAATTTTTTTAAGGTGTTACCTAAGCTCTAGGGACAACCCTATGATGAACACAGCACAGGCGAATTTTAATGAAGAGGAATTTGGGATTTTTTTCACCTGACAAATGTTGCAAGTAAGTCACAATTTTTGGCTAAAATTTTTACTGTGCCACTTCCCAGTGGTTTCACAAGTACAATTCTCATCAGTAGAATTGCCTCAACCATTGGTTATCTAGATAAATCCCCGCGCCCTTTGCAGGTATCGCACCCGCGCTTGCAGAGGAGAAAATCTGCAGACATGCCCCTTAACCAACTCAACCACCCCTCACTTATCTAGACTTATTTTGGCATACTATATTCCTTTGTGGGGTCATTGATATTGTAGCAATTAATTGTTTCGGAATTTATGGTAACGAAGAAGTTCAGTTGGAGCATCTATTGGGAAATGGATAAATTTCCTCATCTGTGGTTATGATCCTCAGAAATTCCGTATTCCAGGTTTAATCATGGATGATTGCTTTGTCTTTGAAGGCCGTAAGCAAATCAAATATGTAAATATATTACAAATTCTGCAGTTACAAATTTTCTTGGAGACTATGCGGATGTCAGTTTACCAATGCCACAAAAATATATATTATTAGCTCTTCGTCACTTTTATGGACATATACAATCTTCAAAAGTGTAAGCAGTTCATAATCTCTACCTGTACTATATCCATAGGAAGCACTTACTGTAAACTATCAACGGAGGATTGAAATATATCATAAATCTGTTTTCTTAAGACAATCAGAAATTATATTATTATTTTATTTTATTTTGTTTTATTTTTTAGTAGTTTAACTACAGGAATTTTAAATACCTTTTAACACTAGAACTGCCAAGGTAGCCATTTTGACTGATGACCTCTCTTTCACTGGCATTGTGCAACGAATTATTTCTATCTCTGCTCAAATCAGTTCAGTAGTTCTGTGTTAAATTTGTTCAGCTGCTTGTTTGGAGAACATAGCAACTCTTGTCAAGTTCGCATTGAGTTAATAATATTCTTGTCGTACAATCACCCTAGCGTCCTGGACGTATTATCAGCCTCCAGAGTAGCACAGCCTTGATAATAACATGCATAGAGATCTAAGGTATCTGCTTTGCATAAATTACCTTCTCGCATCCGAAAACGTGTGCTGAATAATTTTGCGGCTATTATGTTCACGCCCTCTTTACTCTTTCGAGACACATTTTTCGACATCAGTATTTTCAATAGTATTTAAGACTTGTGACGGCAAAGCTAATTGAATGAGTGAGTCCGCAGAAATGTGCCGCAAAAGGAATTTCAAAGTCCTTTCATTAAGTCTAGAAACCTATGCGGAGCTGCCTTCTACGCTGGATCCCATGTGCCTCTCACATCTCTTCATTAAATATAGCTGACTTGTCAAATGAGCTTTGAGTGTTGTTCTTTGAAGGGATGTTGCTATGAATTCCACCCGTACTCCACATCTTTTTTAATATTACAAATAGCTGACTGGATGTGTACGTTCCCGCCCGGATGCCTGACATATTTTCGCCTTTTGTTCGTTCCGGGTTCGGTCCCTAAAATCAGATCCGCGGTATATCCCATAATGACATTCCAGAAGTGGTTACCGTGTATAAAGAATGAGATACATACCCCGAACCTGACACATAGGTGCGCTCACGAGGGTTTAAATGCGGGAAATTTTGACAAATTAGAACTCATATGCGAAATCAGTGAGTTATCGTGGTGTACAACAGGGTACACCTACCCTGAGAGAAGAGTCAAAAATAAGGAGGGCAATCAGGCGTACAGGGGCAAAAAGCTTATCTGACGTCAGATTGCGTTATCCCCGGGAAACTTACCCCTTTTGTTCTGCTTATGACACATGCAAATGAAGTTTCAGAGATTTTCTCAAACGATGTTTATCTTTGGAAGTAAAAGCGCTCCCCGAAAGGCGTTTATAGGCCTCAAGTTTGCTTATGCCGAACGAACTGCTTCTTTGTTTCTTGGCCCGGGGATTAATATTACAAAAATCTTAGTTGTGGCTCGATTGAGGAACGCTTATTTGTGCCCCACAGTAGGGAAGGATTCTTTGGCGTCTGCATGGCGAAGTCTAAATAAACCAGGACAACTTTTAAACTTTCAAAACAATCTCAGATTATTTATTTATTTGGACACTTCAAGGTGATACGCTGGGCAAATAAATGGGAAAAGATGATATGGTGCGTCACCCTCCTGTGGTAAGTGTGGTCATAAATTTCTTGAAGTTATTTGAAGAATGATTTACATGTGTTTTGATAAAATATTGAATTTAATAAAATTGTTTTGAATGCGTGGGTTGCGTTATCAGAGCTTTCAGCACGTCGAAAATAATGTCTGATGGAAGTTGAGGAGGAGGGAACGACGGATGTGTGTTTAGGACTTCCGCTGTGGATATAAAAACTGGCTTTATGGTGACTCAAAATTTACGATACATGCTGTTACATAATTGGGTACTACATGCCAGGTTTTATGTTTTACTGGAAATATTCTGTATCTTAATATCTATGCTTCCCCATTACGAACAGAGAACACATTTGCTTACAGAACTTTCCGAGTATTTTATAGGTTATATTTACGATTTATTTTTAGAGTGTTGAATTCTACATGTTTTATGATTGTATATTTTTCTAGTTACTCTACATGGGGGTAAATTATTTAATATGTTATTAGTTACACAGATATTGTTGTCCGTAAATCGGATTAAAAAATTTATCAAGAGGTTTGATTTTACATTAAAGCATCCTGTCTTGGATTACCTTCCGGAAATTTGGGAGAGTTGACCGCGTCATAGTAATTGTTGTAAACTACGTAAGAATCTAATCTAATCTGTCAGTGTGTCTATTCAGGCGATAACTTGAGAACGCTTTGAGCTAGAGTAGAGGTCTGAAATTTGCTGCATTATTAAAATTGAAAGATCTTGTTTGAAAATGGGTCAAATTGGACAACTGCTCTTAGGGTTTCAATGTGAAACTTTTAGTTATATGAAATAAATTTTGTATTTTTTTCTAAAATAAATGCTGTAGATTAAATTAGATTGAAATTGGGGGTTTGCAGGTTCTCCGCGACTCGAACAGAACTTTGCGAATCCTCGTCAATCGAATTATCGCAAGTTTAAGCCCTTTAAAAAGCTTTCGATTTTCCAGGAATTGTTGTTCCATATTTGTGCAGGCGAAGATAAGATCTTTCCAAGGTGTGAGAATCTTCCCCGCGTGACTGTTTCGTAGTTGTAGATTAAATGCTCAGTTCTTTCTGGTGCTTCCGAGCAGTTCGGTTTTGCTCATTTTTTGGGGCAATACTTTAAAGGGTAATAACCAGATAAGAGTTTCTTAAGATGAAAGTAGGCTCCGATATGATAAAGAACATTCCCTTTCGTTTGGCAATTTCATTATCTTCATGGCCCCATGTGTCGGCATCCACATAAAATTAGCTTTGTCCTTGAATAGACGTTTCAAGGCTTAGAGGTAGAGGATTTGAATGCTTTGAGGGCAGTCTCGCGGTCTAAGAGTATGGAGATATTGGAGCCAAAGATGACTATGCATTTTCAGATATTGGCATGTTTGTAAATAGCCATGGCTTCAGCCTAGAATAGAGTTGAGCATCGGAAACTTAGAAATACAACAACGTGTGCTATTGAGCTAGCTCAAAAGAGATTCTGCTCCTCTGTACTGGATTCTATTATAATTTGTTTCCAAAAACATTGTGGAAAATGTGAGAACTATTGGTGTAACTTCTTCAAAAAGAAATAACCTAATTTGTAATTTAGACTCTGATAAACTAATTCCACTAATCTGTCAAGATATTCTTCATCTCGCTAGTAACACCTATTTCCCGTTTAGGTCTTTCAGATTCCAGCAATTCGAAACATTAAGTTCGATTTTGTGGGTTTCGACGGATTTAGGCCTAAAATTTTTACACAGTTACTGCCTTATCTAATCTTGCCTGTAACGCATATTTGTAATGCATGTTTTATGACATCACATTTTCGTAAACTCCGAAAATATCCTATCATAATTCCTATGCCAAAAAGTTCCTCTATATGGAATTCAGACCTATTAGCATTCTGCCTTGTATGTAAAATTTATGTTTATGCAGATTTCACAGTACCTATAATTTTATAAACTTGTCAACATCAACCAATCCAGTCAGGATTCCGTACTGCTCATACCACTGCTTTACTCAAGATATTAGAAAACTTACGCCAAGCACTTAATAACGATGAATTTTCAATTCTAATATTCTTAGACTTTTCCTATGCCTTTGATGGCGTGAGTCATGAGATTCTCTGCAAAAAGCTAATTTTCAAGTTCAATTTTTCTTATTTTGCGGCTATTTACTAACTTAGTTCACTTAGTGTAGTCTGTTAAAAGTACCATCATGGCATCTCTTCCTCTGAGTATATTTTCTGGAGTCCCTCAGGGCTCTATCTTAGATCCGCTTTTGTTTTTTTATTCATTAACTACTTATTTGATTGTATTGATAGTAACTTATATCTGTATGTGGATAATGTGCAATTGTATATTGTACCATCGAACTCTGTGGTAAGGATAGTTTGCTGGAACACCATTGTTACTGGTCTCTAAATACCACGTTGACAAAATCTGATGTTGTGATCACTGGATCTTATTGAAGATACTAACGAAGTTAACCAAGTCTCCTGGTTTAAATGATCTGCTTCTTTGCAACTTATAGCTCTTCCCAGAGCTTTTGTTGTCACTTAAAGGTGAAATGGTAAAAGGTCCAGACAACTGTGATATACAGTCAAAACATCATCTGTGGTTTGAGTCCCAAAGTTCTGCATGTGAAGTGACGCCATATGTATAAAGAAATCGTGACCTTTTCAGCTATTTTTAACAGGAATGGGTTCTAAGTAGATAAAATACTTGATTTCATCCGAGAAATTTAGTGTTGAGATATCAAGAAGTGGAGCGAGTAACCCTGTCTCATTATTTTGTATAAACTCATAAACGTGGTAAACGATGAAAATGAATGTAATAAATGCGGTAAAGTTCTCTCAAATTACCTGAAGTAATTTTAGCCTTAACAAGAATTTTTCTTCCAAGTATAGCCGTACATGTTAATGCTCAAGATCATTCATTCGTCAAAGTTATTTTTGGCCGCCTTGGTGGAATTTCTGCGGAATTATAATAAATTCGAACTTTTGTGGGCTGAGGTTGATTTCATTCCAAAGATGATTAAAAAAATGGAAAATGTCTTAATATATAATAAAAAGTGCTATAAATTAAATTTTGTGACATTTTGGTAAGACTTAGGGGATCACTTAGGGTCCTTAGGCAGAGAATTCATTTTCGCCTGTGGTTTTCCTTTCATCCCAAACTCGTTTACCTTTGCACCTATAATTCATGATAGATCGGAAGCTGCTTACTCAATGGTTCTTGA
>QYTT01082213.1:48562-67911 GCA_006980735.1 Dasypogon diadema
CATCTCTTCCTCTGAGTATATTTTCTGGAGTCCCTCAGGGCTCTATCTTAGATCCGCTTTTGTTTTTTTATTCATTAACTACTTATTTGATTGTATTGATAGTAACTTATATCTGTATGTGGATAATGTGCAATTGTATATTGTACCATCGAACTCTGTGGGAAGGATAGTTTGCTGGAACACCATTATTAGTGCTCTTTAAATACCATGTCGACAAAATCTGATGTTGTGATCACTGGATCTTATTGAAGATACTAACGAAGTTAACCAAGTCTCCTGGCTTAAATGATCTGCTTCTTTGCAACCTTATAGCGCTTCTCAGAGATTTTGTTGTCACTTAAAAGTGAGGTGGTAATAGGGCCAGATTTCATCCGAGAAATTTAGTGTTGAGTTATCAAGAAGTGAAGCGGGTGATGTTAAACTTAACTCTACCGCATAATTTAAATGCGGTAAAGTTTTCTCAAATTATCTGAAATAATTTTAGCCTTAACAAGAATTTTTTTTCCAAGTATAGCAGTACATGTTAATGCTCCAGATCATTTATTCGTCAAAGTTTTTTTTTGGCCGCCTTGGTGGAATTTCTGCGGAATTATAGTAAATTCGAACTCTTGTGGGCTGAGGTTGATTTCATTCCAAAGATGATTAAAAAAATGGAAAATGTCTTAATATATAATAAAAAGTGCTATAAATTAAATTTTGTGACATTTTGGTAAGACTTAGGGGGTCACTTAGGGTCCTTAGGCAGAGAATTCATTTTCGCCTGTGGTTTTCCTTTCATCCCAAACTCGTTTACCTTTGCACCTATAATTCATGATTCTTTTGCTGCTTACTCAATGGTTCTTGAATAAAACTGATTTATTGCGAAAGATTATCACCCGATAATAGCTGCTCGCAATTGATATTTATGGGACGTTAGAGATAAATTCTAGTTGCCCCCGGTATTTAGCTTAAAGGCGTGTCCTGGCAAGATTTTCTATTTTACACATCAGTTGCGTACCCAAAGAGGGTATTCGTTGTTCACAACGTTTCCTGGGGATAAATTATTCCGCTGATTGCATGTTTAAACTGTCCCAAATCATCCCAGTGTTCTTGGGACGGGTAAAAATTAAATCGATTAAATCAAATTTCCCTGAAACTTCAGATGACTTTAGCTATTGTGTATTGTGTGTCAATAGGCCATTATATCGATCTCTCCAGAGACTCTGAGTTATGAAATCGCTTTATTTGATGGCAAAATCAGGTCAGGAATTTTAATTTAATTGAGTTAGCAGAACTGGTGCAGTCAGGCTTATAACAGGCATTTTTGCATATTGGTTTTGAATTCATAAGCACTTTTGAAGTGGCGAACTTGTAGGCTTGGAAAATTGGTGTTCCAAATAAAAATTTTCGCGATATTTGGGTTAAATATTGGTTAACAAATAAATTTATTTCAACTCTTATGGCTGGCCGCCAGCATTTTATGTTTTAAATGGAGGACTTGACTTCAAATTGTTTTTAAACAAAATTTGCCTATGAAGAAAGGAAATATGTACAGAAAAGTTCGACGAGATTGGAGTTATTAAAGGGGCATTTAAACTTTTTTCACTTTTTAACTCCGAAACAACAGCAAAATTACTTTTCTAGTTTATTTTATTTTTAGTACATACTTTGAATATTTTCTGTTCGTATTGTATAAAAGCTACCTGTGCTCTGCACAAGTGTGGTTCAGAGGGGGGGGGGGATCACGGTGGTCAGGACGCCTCCGAAAACCATGGTTTTGTTTATAAAAATTAATTGGTGAATGCGTGAGAATTTTGAGGGGTTTGGTCTTTTATTTTCAGAGAAAATGAGGTAATATCAAGGTTTTGGGGGCGTGATGACCCCCCCCACCTCTCTGGATCCATGCACAGGTATAGCTTTCATACAATACGAACAGAAAATTAACCTATTATTTATTTGAAAATTTTGTAATGTGTTCTTTTTTATGGGGATGTTTCATACTCCTTTATGGTAAGTCGGCAAAGGTTTACGACCTTTCGAGGTATTCTCATGCTGAGTATGTAACTCATAAGAAGCGTTAACACTATAGTAAGCCTGTTTAAACTACGAAATCTCTGTGGAATGGAATGTTATGCATCCAGTATTTTATGTAATTTGCCCAATGCAATCATATTTGCTAAATTTAATCTTTATACGAATGATCTACAACTCAACATTTCTATGACCTTGAGACTTATTGAAGATGGCATTGATAAACTCTGTGGTAACATATCACTTAACGTGTTAATTGTAAACAATCCGAATACCTTTGCCATAGTTTTGCTTTTGCGAATACTAATACTTTTATTGTTCTCAAATTTTTTAGCGTGGTTTCAGAAAGTAAACGTTTTGTCCAGACCATCAGAATATAGAATTAACTTTCGCCTGTAATGAGGAAAGCACATTGCAAAAAAAATTTAAACTTGAGCTATCTGATTTTAGTTTTCTATAACATGCATAACATTTATACATGTATTATTTTCGTCCTACTCGTCCTATCGTCCTATCGGCTACACATATTCTTACTTGTGTAGAATTTTGATAGAATGAATTGAATATACCGCTGATACGAATATTTAGGACTCCTACATTCACCTCCTCGTGAAACGAATTTAATTATTTAATATTTTTGAAATTCACAGAATAGTATAATTTCCGGTTGGTATTAAATTTTCGGTGAAATTTCCTAAATTTGTAGCCTATAAAAAGTGTGCCATAACCTTTGGTTCACATTCGTTCATTGGCACCATTTTGGAAGGTGTAGTCATTTTATGGTGCGAATTCCAAAATAAATTCAGTCAGGGGGCTTCCGGTGCGAGCAGTAAAATTCAAAGGTATACACAAAATGAATAGGAAATTACTCTGGGAGAATATACACGAATTTATGGCCTAAGGTCGGGCGAAATCAGCGGAGTCAATGGATGTTAGAATTGTCGAAATTGCACGCAAAATTGCCCAAATTGTACGTATAACTTTGCGCAGAAACACATTATTTCTACCCCAAAAGAGCCATAACACTTGATATATGTGTGTTGTCTGCTCCACCACCCCCCACTGCAGGAGGGGCATAAAAGGCAGAAAATTCTGAGCTGTGTACAGCACGTTTCCGTTGTGCACTTATCAAATATTGAGGACTTTTTGCACTGTTAAACACATTTAAAGGCTGTACGCCCTCGGGTTATGTCGCATCCCAACCAAACCAGAACTGAAAGAGTGCCAAGGTTCGAAGCATACGCCACGGTTCAAATGAGGCGTTCTCGGTTTTGTCAGTTCGCTGTACGACCCTCGGTTTTTCGCGCAAATCGACGTAACACTTGCAACACTTGCATACGAGAGTTTTGCATCCTACCGAGAGAAATTCTTGTGGTGACAATGAGGAAACATATCCAACAATTTCTAGAGAACTAACAATGTTTTATGAATGAAATTTCGAATATGATTTATTCACGGCCTCTGATTGCTCTTGATTTACATGGCGAAGGAACCTGGAAAAGGAAGCGAAAATCCTCGAAATAGAAAGAAGTCTACAAGTGTGTGGTCGAATAATTTATTCGTCCTTCGATGGCTGTGTATTGCCATTGGCCCCAAAACACCCAGAGAACATCTAAATTTGGCAGGATAATAGATGACTGCTAATAAAATTTTCTCATTTCGTTAGTCAATAAATTTCCCGAAATGCTCTATTTGCTGAAAAACAAAATAAGTAGAGAATTAGGGAATTTTTGCATCTTTTATGGTGTATTGGGTGCAAACCATACATCCATGAATGGTAATCGTCAATCGAGGCACTGGGAATAACAAAGGTCCTAGCATCATTCCATGCGTCCTAACGGAGTTATAAAAATTGAATTTAATGCTAGCATTTCAGTAATAAAAGCGCCCCAATAAATTCTCAGCTGGAGCATAAAAGAGGCTCTTCCAGCTAGTTGAGGGTACGTTGATAGAACCGTACTGAAAAATGTCGGAGAACAGGAAGAGTTAGGAAAAATACATAACCAAAAATGTCCCTAGAGGACTCCACTTTATCGGTCCCCCAAGGATAATGTAAAAAAATTATGTTTCAGTTATTTTGCCTTTCCTTGGCAAAAAGCTCGTGATATGCCTCCTTATTCTGGAAGGATATTGACAATAACTGGATACCTAGAACCGTTTTTTATTCTGATTACTTTTGAGGAATATCAAATTTACCATTTTTTCGGAGCTCATTTGAAGGTAGCACCGCAGTCGGTCGGCTAAAGTGGATTCTGTGGAGAATTGGGAATTTGATCTAGTTATGTTTCCACTTTTCGTCCTTTCCTTTCCTTTCCTTTCCTTTCCTTTCCTTTCATTATTTTTAAATTGTTTCTCAAGCTTTTAAGTAAAAGGCATTTAGGGATAATTTGGGATGATGTGACTGGAACTGAGTGCGTGCAAATTGTTTGGTAGATTTGGGACAGTTTTTTATAATCGTTGAATTGCTTCAATTATGGTTAATTCTGGTGCGGATGAATTTTAGATGTTTGATTTTAGTGGAAATATAAATTTGCGAGTTAGATAAAAAGACCCTGTGGTTTTATGTAACCCAAGACGAAGAGAACGCTATAAATTTAAATTACACTTAATAATATTAGGTACCCTTAAAATACAGCGAGATAAATTTGTTTCAAGCCATTGGAATTGACTTGCAGCTTCTAGAAATCTTTTGTGCTTTCACCCTCTATATACAGGGGGGTGTCTATTCACATAGCATTCATTTATCAAAGATTGGAGGGAAAACAATTATTTTCACTCTGTAATTTCCTAAAAAAAATTTCTGTGACATCAAGCACTCCTCAATTTTAAACCCTAAAAAAAGTGTTGAATTATGACAAAAACTTAATCCATCCCACCCTCTTTCCAAACTTCTTCAACAAAGTACACATTGTCTTTATATAATGTCAATAAATAAGAGAGAATTACGGTCGTAATAACTTGAATAAATCTAGCATAATTTAATTCGATGTGGAAAACAAATGGTGTCCCAGTTATCTTCTTCTATGAAAGTAACAAGTGGAAGAATCATACAAAAAGGAAAGTGCAGGATTGGTCTACAGAAATAAATTTTCACTTTGCCCCGACTTTTGACTTGGAAATTCACAAATTCAGCGCGAAAAAAGTTCTCCCCAGAATCAGAAATTACGACATACATACATTACTGTATTCGCTGAGAGTTGCCAAGAAAGGGTTGAAAATATTCCAAAAATTCTCCGACTGCATTAAATCCCTGATATAGATCAAAGATGTCGTTCTGGACCAGGATTGAAGCCGCTATTTAGCAAGGCATCCTTTGTGTGTTAATGGGACAATTGCGAACTCCAGCAGGGGTAGAATACTTTCGAGTTCGTCCGAAATTATTACGAAATGTATGTCGTGAATAGGTGTTAAATGGGGTCGCAGTTTAAAAACCACACAACCCCAAAATGGGTTGTGTAACCGCTAAGAAACTTTCTTAGGCACGCAGAGAATTGAGAAGGTCGCTAAGCTCCCGGGATTGAAGTGATATTGAAGAGAGCTTACGCAAACATATGTGGTGCGATTCAACTCCCTGCTATTCACAGAGTTCACCAATATGGTAAGGTTTTGCGTCAATAATTTATAGCTCCCGTATGTACGTTACTCCCGCTATTTACAGAAGCCCATTAATGGCAAATCCCGAGTCACTGATTTACGGTGGAAACAATAGAGGAGAATGGAATGCTGGTTAGAAAAGACAGAATGATGGGAAATTTGTGTTAAAAGTTGAAAGTGTTCAGGTAATTGTTGAAAACATATCAATACTGCGGACGATAGCTGCCGAGTGCGACTTCTTTGGACACCTTTAATTGTAGATACTTGTTTGCTATCGTCCTTGTTTAGGACTTCATCAGCTTGCAGAAATTTGATGAAATTCGTTTGCCGCTAGCTACAAGTAGTGTCTGGGTCTGAATCAGAAAACCAGTTGCAGTTTGTGTACCCGGCCTTGGAGCTTATCGTCGGCATCAGAGGAAGTTGTTAACACGTCTTGCAGCACCAGCATCTGAGATTTTATATTGAAAGCTGGATGCAGATGCAGATGCAACTTGTTAAATTTTTATGCATATTCGCAAATATCGCTACAAGATGAATTTTGTTTGGGGCCTTGGCATCCGTCTGTGTACCATTTGCGAAATATGTATATACCTTTAATTTTGCGAAGGAAGTTGCGACTAAACTAGGTCATTCGGTTGAAAAAGACCTCGACCCGAAATAGCTCTGTGTGAATAATGGCACAAGGTGAAATATGCTAATCAGAAGTTTTAGGTAAATAATTTTCGTAAAATTTTATGGTGCAGGTACATCTGTAGGGCTGTAGGTAATTAAAAAGTTTCTCATCACGTCCTACAGTGCAGTCTAGCTGCCATTTACGAATAAAGTTTAAAATTTTAAAATTTAAAATAATTTTACTTAAAGTAGAAAATTGAAGTGGAGGTTTTTTGTCACATCAATCAGAAATGAGGTTGAGAATATTTTGCATAAAACTTTTAAAGATTTTCTGGGTTGGCGCAAGTTATGAGTATAAAAAATCGAAAATTCCCGATAAAAGTTTTATAAAAGAAATGACATTGCGCGACACTGTAACTATATACAGGGTGTGCAAGTTTAAGATGCGAATATTTCGCAGGGTGATGTCATCAAGAGAAATCATATTGGATACGGAATAGAAGGGATTTATGTTTTTGGTTGCTTTTTAACTTAACACTCTGTACCGCCATTTGATGGGGATTTCTTCCCTTATTTTAGTAAGTCCGCAACCATTCATTCTTCCGATCTATCCCGTCACGGGCTATAAAATTTCGAGAAAAAAAATGGCCAAAGTTTAAATTTTGTTACATTGTACCAAATTTCCCGCCAAAATGCTGCTTTAACATATGTTTTTTTTTTAATTTTTGTTCATCCATACGGACACCGAAATTGTATACAAGCAAAAATGAATGCAATTTACAAAAAACAATTAAAATCGTGAAAACTGCATTTATGTTGTGCTGCTGATAAAATTGCATGGCTTTTGCTGATGGAAACGCGCTGCCCTTTTCATATGTTTTTTTTTAGTTAGATATTGGATTCTTGGAGGCTGCACCTTTAATTTGCTATCATGAGTACTTACCTAAATGCAACCATTCTGAAGCTATGCGGCATTTTTTACCTCCACTAGTTCCCCTTATATTCCATTTTTCCCACAATATGGAGGAATTATGAAGAGTTCCTAACACTGCTGCAAGTCCAAAGGGATTAAATAATAATAAATAAATAAAATTCCAAGATTGCTGACTTTACCCACGACACAGGGAATTTAGGACAGGCGGAAGATGAGATGTGTCGAAAGATCCGCGGTAAAATGCAACGCACTGCGACTTGTGGCCATTCAACAACAACTCCAGCAACAGCTCGCTTATCCATTTTTTCATTATTGTTTTGTCAAATTCAAACATTACTATCAGTTTTTAATAATGCGGATTTTGGAGACCCTTGAGCATTTGAGTCTTTTGTGCTTAACCTTTTTTTTCTGAGAAATTCTCCTTCAAATTTCAACGCAGCTTTTCAGGGTCTATTCCTATTTCTCAAAAAAATTGTAGATACGCATTTCTATGCCTTAGAAATACTTAAGTGAATGATTTTAACAAGTTTTGGCTGCCGCGTGTACCATCAGTAGTACACATTTAATTCTTTCACGAAAGCTTTTATGCTAATTGCGACACTCAACGTGTTAAGGACTGAAAAAATAATAACGGATGGAAACGATTATTTGTTTCAAGGAGCAAGATGAAGATCATTTGATTTTTAAGGGTATTAACCCGTTAATACTTAAAAAGCTCTCTCACGACGAAGGCATTTTAACACGGAATTCTCTCACGAAAGTTGTTATGCTAATTGCTAATTGCGACACTTAAAAGCTCTCTCACGCCAAATGCATTTTAACCTGCAATTCTCTCACGAAAGCTTTTATGCTAATAATGACAGTCAAAGTGTTAAAAATTGGAGTGCTTCTTATTATTAGACTGATCGTTGTATGTTGTTGCCAAGGCTTCATCATCTTCTTCTTTTGCTTTCCACTAATTTGTTGTTTCGCATTTTCTTTGGCGTACCACATGGCAGCCAACTTAAGTCACTCTTATTCATTTTACATTCTCTATTATTTTTGGCAACTATATCGCTGCATTGTATATACTCTAAACAAGTCCAATTCTAAGTTCAGCTTGGTGACAGTTAGAGTCTATTAGTGTTCTGTTATATTATGTTTATATTGACCTTTGGCATGCCTTTCAGAGAAGTTTCTGGTTTTCGTATTGTCATGCTTTTTGCGGGTATCATTTCAAATTGACTTTTTTTTGGAAGAGAGCCATTTGCTCTTCTGAGTGTTTAAAGAGCACGACAGATTCGTTCAAGCTCATAGGCGTATATAATAATATTAATTCGATTTCCATTTCATTTATAATCCTGATGTGTGAGCTTAACGAGCTGCGGTGCTTATCAATAATTAGTTTCAACTTCATTTTAGAATATTCGAATTTACGTATCCAGAGACCGGAAAAAGTTAAATCAAAAATATACAAATGGCAGCGATTCTTAAATATTTTGCACTTGGATTTAGTAATTTCCTTCCGGTTCATGTTCTAAGAATGAAAATAAGATCATAAAATAGAAATCGTAGATCGAATACACATAAAAGTTACCATTCTTTTTATAAATCTTTAATTGAAATCTCAAGAGCTGGAATCATTCGAGCATAAGTGAAATCATTTCCGTAGTTGTTATAGGGGAGCAAGTAGCTATAGAGACTTGGGAAACTACTAACGGAAAGTCCAAAGCACAGGTACGTGCCATAAAGCACAGTACGATAACAGAAAAATTTTTATTATTCTCTTTGAGGAAATATAGAACTTTTGTCTCAAATTGTCAGTTCCAGGTTAATTTTCTGTGGAGCGGGTTAAGATATAATAAAAATTCCTTTCAAGCTTGCTGAAGTCGAGAGAAAATCGGAGTTTTAAGTAGGTCATGCGCATGCACATTTAATACCAGGTCTTTCTAATATTTCCCACGTTTCGGGCAACCCTTCATCACAACCCTTTCTTTTCTTGATCCAGAAATAAATCCACAAAAGTTCGGGAAAGGATTTCACTTCTCTACCATAAGATTGCTTCCGTTTCTTTATCGAAAGAGCCTCCGCAGGTAATGGAGGCGTTGAAATTTTAATTCGATCGAAATTGTACATTTAGGAAAATTACGAAGCAGCAATTTTTAAAAAATCCCATTGAAATGCTCATCTGTAGCTATAACGATAGCACCTTATGTTACCATCGAATAAAGATTGTATACCTTTGCCTTGATTTTAGTTTCATTCCCCAGCATTGGAAATCGCAGCACGAGCTGGCTTTATTGAACACGTACCAGAAAGCGTAAGGGGGATGGTGGCAAATCAGAAAACAAATATCGATCTAAACGTTTATTCGAGCGAGTCCAGGTCTACATATATTATCTCCCCGAAGAAAAAAATGAAGAAATTCTTGGAGGAATATTTTTGACATGCAAATTGCTTTCGCCCCAAAAAACGTTGCATATTTGATTTTCTTTCCTCAAGTATATTCTGATGAGGACTACGACTATACATACCTTCGTGCGGAGCACGGCGAGACTGCTTTCCAAATGTCTATACTTTTACGATTCAAAAGTGTTTGAGATGAATCTTTGCATAGCTCTAAAGTGGGGGGATGGAATTGTATTTTGAGCTACTTTGCAAGGAATACATTTGGGCTTACTTCCTCTTCAGGGTAAGAATTACGCAGAATTCCCTGAGAAATTCATGATTGGGCCATTAAATTGGGAAAAGTGTGGAGATCCCTTTAAATTTCAGAACAGCTTAAGGTAAATAAATGATAGAATTGTAATTCGATCGGTCCATATTTTTATTAACGATTCTGTAGAGATCAATGAATTTTGAATATTTGTGTGATACTTATCAGGCGGGTTCAGCTGGACGAGAAAGTGATGCAAAAGTTGAGTTCCTTACTTTGAATACATTGGCAGTCGCTTCAATTCTGTACAGATGGGACATTTTTTATCAATTAAAAACCTTATTTTCTATGTATACAAACGAAAAGGTTTGAAATTTAGTACATACAAAAGATAGATTAATGTCGACTCTTACTTGGAAGGCGGTAAAATAAGATTGGTTGTATTTTAATATAAGGTACAGGTACGATTTCCAACTTTCTAAAGGGTTTGTAGTTTCCTCTCTCTCTGAGACACATTTCCATATTTTGATGTCCGCAAAAGTTTTCCATAATCATCAAATAAATACTTTCTACTAAAAGACATCTCTAATTTCTCTAACGGACTCATTCAAAATCTTTCAATATTTTTGAAAAATAACAAAATAATGACAAAATTGAGTCAATTTGAATATCGTGAGAAATTTTGCTGGCTATTGGTTGTGGATTTCTGTGGATTCTGGTGGATTTTATTATTTGTATAAATTTAAGTTGACTTGCTTTAATGTTCATCAAATGTTTCCGTCTTATATTTACTCTCCGAGTGGTGGAAAGTTGATGTGAGGAATAGCGAGTCATTGTCACCGCCAGCAGGACAGTAGCGATCATCTTCACTAGGAAGAAAAAGGATCTGGAATTGGGACCAGGCTAGTTTCTTAAGGGATTGGAACAACTAAAACTTTTTTTCATTTGGTTGGAAACTGATCAAAAGTAAGGCAAGAGTTGATGATATGCGTCAATGGACAAGACATTTGGTATGATTATCTTGACCAATAGCGTTGGACTTAACTGACTTCATCACTGAGGCAACCCCAGTGTTTTCAATACAATGAATTTTCTTGAGGAAAATTTACACTATCAAAGCTATGTCAAAAACTACTCGCAGAAGCGTTTCTATCAGAAAAGAAAATAAAACATTTTGATCGGGATCCATGTGGGGTGTTTTATGGCAGGAAATTCCCAAATTACGCATATTTTTCCATAGCTTCTTCCGTAATAAGTTTCCATCTAAGATAGATGTCGAGGTAGGTACTCCGAAACTAATGAATCGTTGACGTATTATTATATAATTTATTATATAAACTCTTTTATGACTGTTGAGTATCGACATATCCCGAGTTCGACTGTATCGATTATTACAAAAAAAAAAATAATAATAAAAAAATAAAAAAAACAATCGTATTAGTCAGAGGAGACTGCATTCGTTTTTGCAGAAGTAGCTATGATATTTTTGAAATCAAAATCAGATCAAAATCAGATTCTCCTTCACTCAACTACTTTATTTTCTCCTCTTTATTTCCTAAAAATTTAAAATGTAAATACCTAAAATGCTCAATCGATTGCGTAAAACAGCATTAACAGCTTTGTATTAATTCGCACTTATTCCAGGAAAAGTTTTTTGTTAAAAATTTAACATTGTTTTAATTACTTTGAAAAAAAAATGGAAATTTCCTTGAAAATTTTTGCATAATTTATTTGAAAAAAAACCTGAGAAATATAAACACAAACACGAATGGTGCGGAAGGTGTTTCAGTTTCTCAGGCAGGCTGTGTAATGGAGAGGTTTTTAATCTCTTTCAAACAGTCTGAAACCAGAACTGCTTCTTGCTCCCAGTTCAACTCGAAGTTTGGATAATATTTTTTTTCTTTTTTCAATATTCGCTGTTTTATGATCAAGCCTTCCTTGCGTTGTGGGTCATCCATCGAATTGGAATTGTAGCCTTTCCTAACAGAGCGCCCGTATTCAGTTCTGTGCTGTCTAACATTAGTCGGGACAGGACCTCCTTTAGGGATATTTGGAAACAAATCAGCGGCCGGGTAGACGTGGAATTTCTAATTGGAAGCGTGCAAGAAAATTAATGAGGCGGCAAATTAAAGCCAATAATTACTCTTATTTTCGCTCCTATTTATCGGACGTGACGATAATTTAGCCCACATAAATTTGAAGTCAGCAACAAGCTTCATTAGCAAGGAGGCGAGTGTTGGTCCTGTTGGTGTATTCCAAGAGTGCGACCAACAAGTTGAAAGAATCACAGTCTTTAGAGAGAGATTAAAACTGTCTGCCCTGATGTTGCAAGAAAAGATAACCAGCAGACATCGAAGGTTGTTAGTAAGAAACTTTTGCAATAAATTAATTCAACGAGAGTTTATGAAAAGCCTGAGAGGATTCTGTCCGAGCATTAACATAATTTACTTGGAGTGGAAGGGGTTGAAACACAGTGACGCCAATTGTTACCACCGAAACAGTGGGATTAGCCAGCAGATTGCACGAATTGACTTAGTAACGGAGAAGATTTAGATAATGAACTTCTTTAAGAGTTTTTCGCTTTATTAATGCAGTCGTATTCTGAATGCTAAATAAAATTAAAGGGCGAAATTCAAGATGTAAACGGATTCTCTTTCGTATTGTTATTCAGATCAGGACGGGGTAGAATACTTTTACTGGAGAGAAAAATTTATTCATCCGTAATTGATTTTTGTATGCATACTGTTATAAATGGTAACTTTGCTTCCTGGCAAGATAGTAAGATACAGGCCTGAAATTATTGCTTCATCTATGCACAGAAACCAAAAGCTATTTCTATGAAAGGGGGATGTCATGAGAAGTTTCCTTTTTCACAAGATTTTGTCACGAAATATGCCCGGAAGCATCTTGAACGGAAAGCTGTTGTAAATCTTTCCCATCCTATTACTTCGATCTGAGGAATTATTACGAATAGTCCTCCAGAGGACTTCCTGACATTATACTCAACAAAATAAAGGATATCATCATCATTATTATCATCATCATCATCATACATTAAGATAAATTGATTAGCGAAAACATATGAATTTTTAGTAGTAGTGCAACTCACTTGTAATAACCACGTGTGAAGTACAAGCAGTGGAGCCAAAGGAGGTAACTTTTTGAGTGGAAGAAATAGTTTTCTTGATGAATATTTTTAAAACTTTAGTGCAAGTTTTAACTATTTCTTTTAGAATTTCAAATTTTTACCGGTTTATTTTTTTACTGTTGAATAATTTATAACTAGTAAGGTAGTCTTAATCCTGAAAGCTTCAGAGAACTTTAGTAAAATTCAATGTAAAAAAGGTGGATATAAAATTTGAAGTTTCAATGTTCTGATGTTCTGCTATAAGTACCTAGACAAGAATGAAAAATGTATTCTCAAAGAAAACAATTTTTTTTTTGTAAATATATATTTACATGAGGAAAGGATAAAATATTAAGAAGTAATAGTATAAAAAACTGGAAATATGCTTCTAATAAATTTGTAGTCGAAATTGTTATGTATAAAGCTCAAGATAAAAAAAAATCTTAAGGTTTTTAAAAAGGATGTATCGCCTTTGTAAGATATTTATTAAGGAAATGGTTTCTGCAAAGACGACCACGGAAATCAGCAAGCGGGAAGCAATCAACTTGTTTAATTGTATTATGTATTAAGAAGCAGATAAATTCGTCATCAACGGCAACGATTAGTCCAGGTTGATGCCACAAACCTAAAAGAATATCATGGTTTCAATATTCATATAATAGTTGTAGTAGAGCATTGATGAAGAGCGGTAATTATAGTACTTAGCAGCATTACCTTGAGTGTGTTTGATACCAGCAGTTTGAGCATACATAGCCTTCGTGCTGTGGGAATTATATACTATTGATTTGGGGAGGAAAGTTTGATTTTTTGTGATCCGGTAAGCAACAGTAGGTCATTACATGCATAATTAAAATGGCGTAAAATAGAGAGTTTTTTTTTTAAATAAACCTTACCAATAACATAACCAATTTAGAGTTCCATTAGAAATTAAATCAAGACTGTTGAAAAATGGGTTGGATTTCCAGTTTATGCTTATAGGTGGAAAAGGTGAGGTTTCGAGAGTTTCCCGGAAAATTACAATAGCATTGGTTTTAGTGTATTGCAACCTTTCTTCAACACTCTATATATATATATAAAAAAAAACTACATCTTAAGGTTTGTAAATTCCGATTTAATTTCTATACCTCTAAGAATTTGGCGAAAATTTGAATTTGCAAAAATTGAATTCTCTCAAAAGGGAAATAATCGCCCAGCACGAATGTTTCCATTAAGACAAAGAATACAATTAAAATATGAACATGATAAAGATGGATGTGAATAACGATAATAAAGGTGAAGCTCCCAGAAATGATATTCAAGAACAAGACGCAAATACTACAAAGTTTTTTTTAGCGAAATAGCAAGCAGTACACTAAAACTTCCGCCGTTTTGGGTAAGTTCTCCCAGTAGTTGAACTTAATCTTATTCTAGGGGGGAGGGACGCGAGTCCGATTCCGCGGTGGAATATGGGCCCCTCTCGGGAGAGGAGGGGCGCTGACCCTATGCTTCCGGGAGGAGCGGGGGGCTGGCGCCCCTCTTGGCGTCCAGCGATGGACTGGGGAAGGGGGGTTTGGAGAGCCCAAACAAAGGGCCGCTGCCCCGAAGTAATGTCTAACGACGGTTCCGGGGTGGTGGCCAGATGACAGGGAGGGGAGGGGGTTTAGCCGGTAGACCCGTATCGTGGGGAGTCCGGCACACGGGGGCGAGTCCCCCTACGGTGCGTAACGCATTCCCCCCCTCCGCCAAAAAAAAATCCTGTCAACCCAGTGACGGTGTTGTCTTTGCAGTGTCATTTGTTAACTGTTGTAATTTTTTTTTCGATGTAATGTATTACAAAATATGAGTATAAAGTACAAAGGGCGACCTTTATTTACATAAAAAAGAGTATTGTTAAATTTTATCAATATGTATTAACTATAAAAAAATGTTGTGAAAATTGTTTGTTTCTTCGCATACTTACTGTACTCTCCCTTTAAGCATCTTAACTGTAAATAATTCATGTAATAAAACCCAAATCCACCTTTTTGCAAAGTTCTGCACTGTAGAGCTAATGTCGTTAATTTACAATTCTATCTGTACTATACCATTTTCAACTTGTTTGTAGGCTACCGTGAGCCGGTTTTGCAGCAAAATCCCTTATTTGATGTTAAAACCTTCATCAAGGATTCCGCATTCACCAAACCAACTTCATGTGCAAACGTTACACTGGCTTTGTGAATGCATTTCACTCTAAAATTCAATTAATCAGAATCTTCACATTGTGCAGAAGTTTCCATGTTTAATTGCCTTCCACTGTATTTAGTTCTTTGCCTGCTCATCTTAATCTTGTTGCTGTGCTCCACGTTGCAAGGGAATATTTATCTCACCTTAGGAAACAGCTTTAAAATTTTAGTGGGTGACTTTTAGAAATTTTCATTTGTGAAAAGACGGCAAGGCTGACATGTTTTTGTTTATATAATCCTTGCTTATTGGGCTTCCCTTACCTTCCCAGATTTAGTTTAATTTATATCACGTTTTCCTTTTAGCGGGTGCATGTGGTATGACTTGCCAGTTCACTGGGTGCATTCTACGAATTCACTTTGTTGCATTTAAATTAATTTCGAAACGTCGCGTCGTCGACTTCTTGCAGTCTTGTAAAGAAAACACAGTCCAAATTTGAACTCCGATTTATGTTTGATCTCTGACTGTACTGTGGCTTTGGATCACATACTGAGAATAGTAACGTGCGACGAGGCAGAAGAACATGCAACGACGCACTTAATATCTAAAAGAAGAAGTCTCAAACAATATTTGGATTTTATTCCTAATTCGTCAGTGCCAGGAGGAGTTTTCGGATTTTATAAAGAGCTTCCGTCGTCAAAAAGGTTCCCCAGGGAGTTGCTTTTATTTCCCTATTTTTATTAGTTTCGACAACTTTGTGGTGCATTCACCTTTCTTGAGTCGCCAAGTTCCCAGAAAGTTTTCACTGCAACAGAAGATGGATATGTGTGCGACCGGTGAAGTTTTGTTGACATTTGGAAGCGTTTTCTAGGTTGCATAAATTTGCCATTTGTTTGTCGTTTATGAAAAGATAAATGTAAATATTCTTTACCAAGTGCTGCAGGGTAAGAGTCCTATTTAAAATTTGTGTCTTGCGCTTGAACAAATCTAAAAGTTTAAATGTCTCACGTTAGTATCAAAAATTTCGTTTTGGGAATTTAAATCTGAGTGACAAATTCAGTTTTGATTTTTGACGCTAACTCTGTGTAATTCGATTCGATCGCTGCTGAGCTGAATTGAAAGGTGGAAAATGACAGGAATATTTGAATAATTAAGGTCAAACGTGATAGCATTAGCATTGAGGGGTTCAATGTTGCTCCGCATTTTTATGAAAATATGTTTTACCATTTCATGGCATATCATTTTACATACATTAGGTATTAGCCAAAACCAAGAATGTTTACGAAATTGTTCGTCAATACTTCAAAATGCCAGTGAAAGACTCTTTTAGAAGTACTTAAAAATGAAATGTCCGTAAACAAGAATTATTTATTTGAAAAATGTTGTTACTGGCGTCGTTAGGAATATAAAAAACTGCCAAGTTTAATACGCCTTTTTAGTAAGTATTAAAAAGATAATATAAATACAGAAAATGGTCGATAATTAATCGATTATTCGTCGTTCGGCCAAATATCCATAAACCGTTACTACTTACGCTTAATTAAATAGAATATTAAAATTTATTTTGTCCGCTATGCCATAAAAACTTAATAAAGAGCACATAGATCCTATGCAGACCCTAAAATCTAATCTATTCCACAGTGCGAAACGTAAAAGGAGCCCATCACCGGATTTTATGTAACACGAGAATTCGTATTCCGGTCATAAGTAAATTGTCTTCCCTTAAATTGATGCGCCCCTGCCAGTATTCTTGATTCAACCCGGAAAGTAGTAAACAATGCATCATAACTTAAATTTTAAATTTTATGTGGTGACGTAAAACTCAAGACGTGGATGCGGATGGTACGCGAAATCTATTTCCAGTCTCTCGATTTACGTGCCGCCCTTCAAGGTCTGGCAGCAGTTCTTTCAGGGTTATTAAGCATAAGTGTTTTAGCGCTGTTTTACGAGCTGGCAAAGTTTTCTTTCCAGAAAAAAAAGGAGTCAAGTGAAGCTTATCTTGGTCGAGCCATAAACTTTTATAGCAAACGGCGAAAATTTTTCTTTGTTGATGTTTTGCCACAAAATTTCCCTTTAAGACGGAAATGCTTAAGGAAGCAAAAGCAAATTACTACCCGTCGAGGAAGTGTTTGGATTCACTGAAGGGGACCGTAATTAAAACTCATGAGCTTAGTGCCCACAGATCCCATTGACTGCACCAGAAAAGTCCAATTTTCATTAAAAATATGAAGTGAATCAGCGGAACGAAATCCCCCCTGGAAAACCATAGAAAACATCACCGACTGCAAATGTCGACTTTTTCCATTTCTGCGAATTTTATTGTGCTTCGACCGAGGGAGCGATTCAGCAGCCCTTCAGATTTTAATCATTTTGCTTACAGTGACAATTTTAAGCCGCCGAGATTGAATACGAAATAGAATAATCTGCTAATGTTAATCCGCTTATCGCCAGCGAAGAGCGTCAGCGAAAAACACAGCAATTCCAGCGAGGAAATAGAGCGCACCGGAGTGGGAGGTCCTATAAAAATTTCAAATTGTATAAAATAGAAATTGCTGCGATTCACGAATGCATTACGTAGAAGTTTACTCCTTCGCTGCATGCAGAGCTTTGCAAAGCAGATTCAAATAGAACGGACCACTGTAGACACTTGTGCAGCTGGCCAGATCGACGAACTCACAATTGTCCATTGCAGAAACGCTGTCGAATCCAATTAAATTAAATCCCTCTCTAATTCACATGGAAATTATTTGCAGGAAAATAGGCCACGAACGTGCACTTTTGGAATTTCGAACGATTGAGCCAATAAATATTTTATTTTGTGGGGGTGTAGTTGGGTTTGCCGTGTGCCCTCGAAGTACGACTTCGGTTCTACTTCCACGCAAACAAGTTCTGAACTTTCCCTCTTTGCCAGGATGCAGTCATGCAAGCCGATTAAGAGCGATGATTTTATGGACAGTCTTTTTTATGGTGATTGCCTGATTTATCTGTCGAAATTCTAAAATAAACTCCGTTTGGACAATAACTCTTATTTTGTTCCCCTTTGTTTGGTCCTTTGCAACTTTTATGGAATTCATATTAGTTCCCGTTTTGATAAGAATAGTCGAAGTTTTAAGCCCTTCCTAGATTATAAAGCACCCGGTTTATTATCACAACATCATATCCTATTGCTTCGGAGTTTAATCAATTTCAATCATGTGTCAATCAATGGTAATTTAGGTGGTGAGGTGATTTACCTAAACAATATCGATGGTGCAAGGGATCCCAGATTCGAATATCATCAACATCTATTGGTTTGTATATTTTCTGCAGACAAAGGAATTCTAACTAAAAAAGGTTTTTTAACAACAATGAATTTGGTCGAACCATACGTTAATCGGTAGATCCGGACTAAAGATATAATTGAGCTTTCCCACAACGGATGCATATGTCATGATGATTTATACCCCAGACACACAGCGCTACTAAATGATAATTAACTAAATGGTCTCTAAGCGCTAAAGGATCATTAGGAAACTAGTGACACACAGCCGTATCCTTACCCCACGTCTGGACGAGCAATTTCTTGGCAATAGCAATAGCAATACTGTATTGTTTGAACTGTCAATTTTGACAGCAGTGGGATTTTTATTGCCGAAAATTTTATTTGCAAAATGTCACAACGATCGGTATGATTAATTACAGGGTCTATGTACACTATCCACTTTCTTAGTAATGGCAATGAGCATAGCAATAAATAGCCAGAAAAATTGCTTGTGTAGACACTAAGCAAATTAAGCAAATTAGCTGTCAAACTGACGGAAAAATCTTGACAATTAGTTGCCAACCTCCTCTTTCCTAAAATTGTGCTAATTGGGCTAAGTTGTGCTTTCTGCATCATAAGGTTGCCCCTGAGATTAGGTAAAAAAAAATAATTCAGATACAGGTGTTTAGAACGGAAATTATAGCTACAATTCTGCACAGCTAGAGCCATTTAAATGTGAGAGCGCCTACGAATTTGCAATCACGGGTTTAGGTGATGAAGGGATGTCGAGCGGTAGGTGTGATTTTTTTGTACCTCTGAAGTCTGCCCTTTCGATTGTCCATGCTCGAAATTGCCGAATTTCCCGGCCAAATTTTGTAGGCACGCTCAGAAGTCTGTTCCCTTTCGATTGAGCCCTCCCGCGCTCAAATCCGAGCAACTTTAAAATTTGGTCCAAAAAAATCCATGGACTATAGTCCATGTTTTTTGCGAAATTTGGACGATAATTTTTTTGGCGCGAAATTGGTGCCAATCGAAAGGGAATTTTCCAGAAGCTACA
>QYTT01082214.1:13841-34148 GCA_006980735.1 Dasypogon diadema
CCGATCTTAAATGATACTGGGAATTCGGTTACAGTGAATGACGAGCGCTACTGCGGAGTGTTGAACAACTTTTTGTGGCCAATATTGGAAGATTATGACATCGATGATATGTGGTTTCAACAAGATGGCTCCACATGCCACACAGCCCGCGACCCAATGACTGTCCTGCATAGGAAGTTTTCCGAGCGCATAATCTTCCGAAACAATGAAATCAGTTGGCCACCGAGATCTTGCGATTCGACACCGTTAGACTTCTTTCTTTGGGGCCATCTGAAGAGTAGTCTGTATCAACAAACCAACCACCATCCAGCAACTCAAAGACGAGATTTCACAGCGCTTTGATGAGATTGAGGAGCAATTATGTCGAGATGTTATAAAAAATTTTGATCTGCCGATCGCCGGAGCCGTGGCGGACATTTGGCGGGCATTATCTTTCACACTTAATTGTAATGGATCAAATAACATGTTTCATTAAAGAAATCTTCATTTTTGTACATAAATCTAAAATTTTGAAAAATTATAACATTGAGGCAATTTTGAAATTAATATCAAATACAAATAGAGTGTTTCTTGTGAGTCGGCCCGGATCCGATCTTCAACAAGAAGGGGGAGAAACCCATGGTTTTTTCTTAGTACCTTGTACGCATCTTCTTCGTTATCGATTCAAGACGTAATCAGAAATTCCAAAATCGGTTAATAATGTATAATCCGGTACTAACCGTAAATAAATAAACAATGTTAAAAGCAACAGAGTAGAAACTCCAGACAGATAGACCAGAATCAAATCCAAAAATTCATATAGGTAAATAAATCCAAGCAAGGTCTGGAAATCATTGATATATTTTCGTAATACAATTATAAGAACTTAATTTAACTTAATGCAAACATTTAAATAAAAGATAAGAGTTCCGCAAAGAGGGGAACCACCGTAAATGAAATGCATAAATACTTAATAAAATTCTACAAAAATAGAATTTCAAAAGCTTCTTCCCAAATGAGACCCATGAACCGTGAACGTATTGCACAGAAATGAAGTTGAAAGTCGCAGAATTTCTCCTCTCGTAGTTACCAAGGAACAGTTCTAGTACAGCCCTGAAGGTATGTCAGTCACTTTCGAACCTGTGTTAGACCGGGATCGAGATATTTCTCTGCTTGCTGCATTATTCACCGGTATTCCCCCCGTAGTTATCTTGAGTGTGGGAGTACTCCCGAAGTATATCTGACGTTTACCAGCGTTTTTGTCACCAGATGTGAGAACAATGTCGACCATTGAGTCCAAGCCACATGATTCGATGCGATCCAAATTTTTGTAAAGCCTCTTTGCTTCTAGGACTGCTGTTATATCAGGTCTGGGATATTTCTGGGGAGTATTCATTTCTGTCATAAAGAAAACGCCATTGAAATGTTGAGGCGGGAGAGGAGGAATAGCGGGCGGGGAAGTAGTGTTTGATTGCTCCTGGGAGCTTGACCGTAACGCGTTCATTGTAGGATCATCTTCCACTTCTCGAGCCTTCATAATTACGTCCAGAATTTCTCGATTTGTACTTGGGTGCATATTGCTTCCATCTGTAGCTTCTTCATGTGCGTTGTATGGCTTCTCGGACTCAAAATCCAATTCGTCGAAGAATGATGTTCGGCTGTTGTTGTGGATCAGAAGGAGTCCGTATTCAGACGCATCAACGTCCGATCCTCCTTGGGACATCAGGTGCGCTAAAGACCGCGATTTTCTAGGTGGTTGTGGCAGCAAGTTAACAGGTACAATGTCATCTTCCTTCGCTAGTTTTAGACTCTCTCCTTCACTGAAAGATTTCGCGGAAAGTCCAGTTCCGATTTCCTTCTCAGCATCATTGACAATGTTCTCCAACTCCTCGATGACATCCTCGATAGTGGCGTCATCGTCCTTCTGTTCGTATTTCCCTTGGTTGCTTAAAATTATGCTAAACTTTTGTGGGCTATTTTGGGGAAGCACAAGAATAGGCACAGGACTGAGGGAAGGTCCTGTTTCGGAACTGCTTATGCCTTCATCCTCATGTTCAGAAGAGCCCTGTTTGCTTGTTGGAGGCACATGCCGTGGAAGTGCAACGGGTCGCTTCTCAAGGCTTTTGCAGCTGTCACTTTGGGCACCCTGCAATCGAAAAACTTCTCTTTGTAGTTCAGCACATCTCTCCTGAAGTCGTCTCTCCATAGATGTGAGGACAGCCTTTTCTTCCTGTAAAATCTGAATTTGGAGAAGAATTATTGCCCTGTGAGTTTGAAGCAATTTTTTGGAAGACTCACTTGTACTCGGCGCTCTAAAATGACCATTTGACTACGAATTCTCTCCGATTCCCTGGCCTGAAGTTGTAGTTTTTCCACGTCAATTTTGATTTCTTCAAAGTGTTTGATTTCGGCCCGAAGCTTTTCTAACCAAGGCGAGGTCGATGAAATTGTCTAAAAGAAGAGATATAAATCTTTATAGGCTACATTAACCATAAAAAGAATCTTGAGCTTGCTTTTGTTATACTGTTCGGGTCAAAACCGGCCTGAAAGAGTTCTGCTTGAAGGTACAGTCTATTTTGAAGGTTTTCAGCACTCTCCAGAAATGTGTTTAAGAACCTGAAATTATAAATGCCTTTACGTCTGAAAGCATTTTCATGGGGTCGTACTTAATTCCAAAAGCCTGCAGTTCTCCTGAACCCCCGCCACTATTCAACATTCCGACTAGAAGCCTGAACCTCACAGGTTCACTACATCTTAGCCTTAAGGTGGAAAGAGCCTCCGACACGGCCGAGTGGCCAGCAGATATGCTCTTTTGTGATCCATGACCAATAGAGCATTTATCACACGCTGCAGTTAACAATTGCAGTGCCAAGATCCTCGCCCGAATTCCCTGTCCAGTAGCGGAGGCAGCTAAAGGCAGCAATCCTACGGGAGTGGTACCCAAACGAGCACTGGCTTCAGGTGAACGACAGCAACATATGCTGAGACATTGTCTGAAATTTCAGTTGTTTAGTGTAGGTAGTAGGGCGATATTATGTGGAGACATTACAGGCAGGCCAATTCGTCAAGAAGAGCTCTCCTTTGATAGGACTGCGCATTCCTAGGCATGGAAGATGTCGAAGTAGGAAGCCCTGTGTTGACGGTTTGACTCAATTGTATCGCTCTCAGTACCTCCAGAAGTAGACTAACTCCATCCAGCGGTGACGAAACGAACTCTTGTACAAAACTACTTTATTTTCATTATTAAAATCTTTTAATCATTTTATGATAAGGAGAAAGAAAATTTACCTGGGAAAGGACGCTCTCAAATCTGCGCGCAGTTTGGTTAGCAAATCTGTGATGGATCCAAATTGTCGCAGGCTCATTTCGGAATCTGTTTCCGGTGGAGAAGGAATTGGACTTCTGTGAAAGTGAATGCGTTAAATAATTTCACTAATGGAGTTAAGAAGTGAAGAACTGTAAACTAACTTATACTCTGAACATTTTGCTGGAAGAGTTGCGGCTCGGAAGTTATCTTGATTTTTATCGTTCTCACTGTTGTCGTAGATCGACTTTGCGGTTCCATTGGGCCTTTTGCCGAATTTTTTTAAAGATAGTGCGTAATCCTCAGGATTGTAGACAGGAGGTCGCTGATTCTCCTGTAAAATTAAATTTATTTATTATTTTTAATGTAATTCTAATCTGAGAAGAGAGGAATAAACGGCAACCCCTCGAGATGCATGCTCCTACAGAAATTCAGGGAAGTCGTTGCCACAGTAGTGCGGTGGGATTCATGATATTGGGGATCGGGACACATCTCTCGATGGCTAGGGATTCCATAGCTTGCCTTGCTGATCCTCTGGCGCCGGATTAAAGAGGATCAGATTATCTGAGGATGAAAATTCTTTAAAAAGAAGAAGAGGAAAACCGGGATCCCACGGCTTCTACTTGAATCTTCTGAAGGTGTGCATTTAGAAAGTTATTATTCGGCTGCCTGCAAGAACACCCATACAGTGAACTCTGACGGATAGAATGCGAAACTTAAGGCACTGTTGAAAGGCATCAACCTACGAGTAGTAGGAGTGGATGAACTTCCGCAGCTCTACATGGTCATACACGGGTAGAACTGATTCGTGGACCAAATTCGACGGACGGACTGAGAATTCGCTCCGCTGGATCCCTACCATCGGTCGGATGACAGTAACGAGCGGATCTAGTCCGGGTAACTGATCCGCGAAGTGCCAATTCCGGAAATTCCTATCATATATAGCCAGCTTAAGGCCAGATCGGTGATGGATCTTTTCGGGAGCGAGGGCTCTTTCGAGCTTCTACCAGTTCTAGTGGAAAACTTTTCTGAGAAGGTTTCTGGGAAATATGGAAATATCTTTGTACTACTGTGGAACCACATAAACTTCTTCAGTCTAGAGCTTGAAGCCCGTTGCAGTTTTTTGGTTACAATTAAAAGCAAGAAGGCAACATTTTTACAGTTTTATGTGCACTACACTTCGGTGGTTTTTTTTAAACCTTAATTAGTTCAGCGGTTCACAAGATATTTCCGCAATAAAATTCAATAGTCAACTTTAAGTCTGGAGTGTTCCTTATCACATTCAGTTGGAATTTAATTTTTGCTTCTTTAAGGTATCGCTTCACCCCGTAATTCCTTTTCATTATCAATTTCAATTAGATAAATAGATCACTAAATTACCTGAAACAAACTTAAAATTTCAATTCAATTATTTTTAAGAATATCAGTAATTACCTTTACTGTGAAACTTTGTGGCCATGATATAGAACTGTCCGTTGCCATTTTTGGGGGACCAACCTGTGAACTTGGTGGATTTTGACAAGCACTTGGTGCCATCTGATATCCAATGCAATAAGAGGATAATTCACTGAAATAAATAAATAAAAAAATAATAATATAAAATTAGTTTCGTGCAGTTTATTATTGTAAATTAAATTTTATTCACGTCCATAACATTTTTTTTTTAGCTTCCAGTAAAAATAAACATTCATCAGCTGTTAACCTGAAGTTGAGATAACTGCAGTCTTCATGTGCAATACTAGTTAAGATTACTAATGAATTCCTATGAATGCGAATTACTTTCTCTTTCATATCAAATGACGATAATTATTTATGTGTACCAAGTTCATGTCGTAATTCATTCAAATTGCGTTCATGAAAAAGTACTGTGGGCAGATTTTTCTAATATTTCATTACTTATTGATTTGTAACATTTTCTCCTATTAATTTGCCGTATCTGCGAGATTAGGTGATTGCAACCTACGCAACGAATGCTGTGTCGTCTATAACTGAACAGAAAACCTGATTATCCGGAAATTTGCGATATAAGGTGCTGACAAGTATATGCTTGCTTTGGATGTCGATGGACATGCATTATATGTAAATCAATTAAAATCCAACTACATATAAATTAAAAGAGCTGTTATCGTTTCTTTGCTTGTAGATTTAGATAGCATTTCAGTTATTTTTAGTGCTGTACTGATAAGAAATTTATTAATTTTACGCGAATAAGACAGTTATTAAAACGAGTTGTAATCCCGCACTATTCTTAGAGACTTTCAGAACATATCATTCCGTATTAAAATAAGACACAGCACATCTTAATTGATACTTAGTGCTAATGAATAATTAAGTTCCTATATGTCAGGTACTAATTATTGTACTAATGAGCAAAGTTAATCCGTTATTAGGGCTTAATGAGATTAAAACGACCTAGAACTGAAGAAGTGTTATTAGTATGCAGCGCCAGCAGTGGGGTGTATTTTCCTAAAGAAGAACAAGAACTTAAGTGAAATTCTCACTATTTGATTATTTAAACTTTTTTAATTAATATAATATTGTCTTCTCAGTGTGGTATTGAAAAATTCAATTTGAGAAATATAATTTCAACATCTTGCTTTGATTCATTTTTCCGGTAAAAAACAATTTCGCAGTAATACAGCTGATTTTCTTAGTTATAGTTACGGCTGTGTGTCACCTGTTTTCTAATGACTAATTACAGCCTAAGTGTCATTTAGGTAATTAATATTTAGTAGCGCTGATGGCGCTGTGCGTCGACAGCAGAATAAAATTATGTTTGTTGACATCTAGTCCGTGGCCTGTGGAGATTTACTATATCACGGCCTTATAATCAAGATATTAAGTCCTTAAAACTGAATAAGAGGGTAGTTTCTACTATATATAAGGCACACTCTTTTCTTCCTTCCTTCTGTGCCTTCTAAACAAGTGCCATTATGTATATCTCTCCACTTAAGAACCTCTTGTTTTGATTTGTGCCCAAGAGATGTTATATTAGAGAATCTTTCTTCTGAAATAGTGTTAACTTGGATTTCAGAGTTACAGGATTATTATAGTCTGCTTATACTTGGATAATGACGAGCCAACAGTTCAATAACAAAATATAGATGTTCTTTAAATTGTAATAGTGGTAATAAGAAGAGTACTCCATTTTGGCTGGCCAAAAACCTCAAAATGGGATAAAATTTGTCAGGTAACTCTCCAGTAAATACCACTGGCACACAATAAAAAAGTGTAAAATTGAATCTCCACTAAGAAGCCACATATGCTTGATTAACCCTCCTATAAGAAAAAATCCACACCTCAGATAGTTACTGATAACCACAGATGACGGGGCCATTAAAAACCAACTTGTTAAATGAAATTTAAATGCACTCTCTGCTACTGTTTTCGTTTTCGAAATATGTACATAAAATGGCATCGTGAATAAAATTAAAATAAATTTATTTTATGAAGGCGATGAGGCCGGTATACCGCGACCAGGCAGACTTTCTTATGTACACTTTTTATAGATTATCAAGTTTCTCTAAAACAATACAATGTCGTGCCGTCTATTTACACTAAATGAATTTTAGCGTGATGTTGATGGCACAGGTGGAACTTCTCACAATTACCTGTGATAATGTTCGGTGTGAGTAATAATTCTAGAAAAGAAAATAATAAGCTCCCACAATTTTCTACAGAAACATCAACTGGTCGGCCTGCTAAAGAGCTTTAAACAATCGAGTTCAATAATTCCATTAACATAAACATGAGCAATTGATTATGTGTGTTTTTCTGTCGAATAATAAAAATGACTTCGTGTGAAGCATTTCTAGAGAAGAGTGCACAAGTGAAACTGATATTCGTTTGGAATCGGAAATCATGTCTACTTGAAACGCATTTAACCTTCTTGAGGAGAGTTGGAATATTGGGGTATTTATTTTATTTTTTGCATATAAATTCGGAAAAGTGGGTTAACAAAAAGTTTCTGTTTAATAAAATCGAAAAGTTTAATTAAAGGGAAAACATTTGCCTTCACACTTTAGAAATAACTATAAAAAGTGAAAATAAAAAGAGAAAGAGAGAGATAGCATAAGCTGATATAGAGAATCTAGCGGTCGAGCAAAATAATCGTATATGCATATCAAAAGTCAACTTGGTGACCACCTTCCATAATTAATTTATCCTAGCTTCTCCTGAAAATGAAATCATAAGAATTCTGAATAATGTTTCATGAAATATTGTATCATTTTTCATGCAGACACACTTCAATTTCCTTTAGAGATGTTGAAGGAAGATATCTGTTTCTAAAACATATCATAGTAGCTCGTTGATGTTAAGGCATAGAATATACACCAAATCAGAAATCCCTTCAAGATCAAGTGAAATTCAAGCATCAGATGACCAGATTGGGAACAGTGGATGGTGGTGGGGGCATGTTCTTTGTTGTTGTTTTCTAAGCCTTAAAGTACCTCGAGATATCAAGAAGAACAGCCAAATAACAGACTGATTGATGTGCATGATGGGATATGACGTAGCATAAGATTAAATTTTTGTAGAATAATTTCTCGTTCTTGATGAGACTTCTGTTGTGGTCTCTATTCTGTGGTTAAAGTCTGTTGATTGTACTAGAAAAGATGTTAAGATATTTAATTTCATCCTTGCGCTATGAACAGTGGCACTATCCTCCTGTACTGTAAAATGTTTTCATGCTCTTTAAAAGTTACTCGAATTTTTAGAGATTTTTTTGTGGAGTCGATAAAGGAACTGACATTAAGATTGTTGATCGCAATTTTGACGGAACATAGTTTCCAAAAAGCAAATGAGCACAAGACCGACCGCTCTAGCGATGCTGATTGTAGGGGATACGGGGAGGAAATAGAGACTGTGGGTGTGGCACGCTTTCTGTGCCAGTGTCCGTCACTTTCGGCGAAAAAATTTTGGACACCTGGGCCACCACTTCCTTGACGAACTGCATCAGGCAGGCGAAAAGTGATGGGAGTATATTCTGGCTTTCACTAAGCCGATCAGGTGGTTGAGTTACCGGTAGAATCTGTCCCGCTGGAAGAGGAATGGGCCTAGAAGTGGCCTAGGTTCAAGGGGCCCTCGTGGTCCCAGATCCTCTCAAAAAAGGAAGAAAAACACGTAATGCGGTATCTCACGTAAGCATTCACTTTTTCACTTTATTCTTATCAAACCAATCTTAATTATTACAAAAGGTAATTACTTTTGATTTTTTCACTTGTATGCCTTGTAATAAAATTGACACCGATGAGGCACCACTAATCATCATAGGTACCCTCCTAAAAAACAGACGATATTAAAAGAATGATCCCACTTTTTACAAACAATTGAATTACGATGCGTGGTCTATGTCATTGGTGGATATATATATATTATATTATACTTATCATAAGCCTGCCATTCATTGGAAAGGATCATACAAAATGCATTTGAAAATTAAGTTAAGAATGTGTGTACACTCGGTGCAGCGAGTTTCAACGTGGATGGAGGACACTCCAGGATGAATCTCGTGAATGGCATCTTGTAGCTGCTTTTACTCCATAAGATATTATGGGAATATTATATTTTGTGAGATTTTTAGAATCAATTCAAACCGAACGAGATTTTCCACAAGATTTTGATAGTAACGCTCAAGAATTTTCTTGTGTAGAAAGAAATTTATACCTGTTATACTTTTTCCATATTATTTTAAAATTACTTATTGTTCAAAACATTAAAGAATTTTATATTAGTAATCAAAAATTTTTTCAAAACTGGTATAGGCAGCAAACTTTCAATTTCTTCCAATTTTTACAAGTCCTCGGTAGTATAGTGGTCAGTATCCCCGCCTGTCACGCGGGAGACCGGGGTTCGATTCCCCGCCGGGGAGGAAATAATAAATTTTTTGATACTCCCCTATGGAATTTCTTTTAACATCACACTCCATTTACTTTTCATTATCTAATTTTTGCCATTAGTGCCATAACCTTGCCATTATTTTCCATCCATTCACAATGCTCTTAATAAAAATGACCAATTTTAATCTAGTCTTGAAGTGGCCATTAATTTTTTTTTCCTTTAATCCGATCATTGATGGAGTATAATGTAATCGGCTTACAGTTACCTGTCTTGACGTAAGTTGCTCACTTCAAGTAGAAATATCCGGCGCAGATCAATGACACCGTCGATCTTGTTATGTTGTACTTGCTTATAAAGCTTCTCTTCATCTACGGTATGATGCCTCGTGCCATTCACAGTCAACTATGGTTCGAAGCAGTGTTGCTAAACTATTGACTTATATAATCGGTCCAAATTGCCGTTTCTGATGTGTGCTCTAATTCAGTTTGGTACCCTATTATCGAACAGATTTTCACGATCGTTGGGATGGTGTCGGGCAAAAAATCGAGTTTTTATGATCCTCATTCTTTTTAGTTCAGGTGTAGGTAATTATCTTTGACAAGTGCCTCAATTTTTGTGTTGGCAATTTCACTCATGAATTCTTGGCATGATTCCGAAGGTAAAACTCGAAAAAATCACGGACAAGAATCCCCACTTTTTTGATGATCTAAATAAATTTTCTTTTTATTGCATTTGAACGAGAAGATATTTTCTTATTGCTGCACATACGTCTTACATGATCTCGCAATCGGATTGATTGCGCACTGAGCTCGAAACTTACGTCCACACGCCACTGACATAAAAACCAGTCGTTCTTGAAGAGCCCGACCGATCGTTATGTAAATGAGCATTCAGCCCGGCGCTGGCCGGGACTCTGATCGCTGGTTGCCTCACTGATCTCTATTCAGCTGATCTTCAATTGCCTCCACACACATCGATCAGTCAATGTTAAATTTGAAATTTCAAGAGTCAAGATCATATCCTCGGTAGTATAGTGGTCAGTATCCCCGCCTGTCACGCGGGAGACCGGGGTTCGATTCCCCGCCGGGGAGGAAATTTTTTTATTGGAAGTTTTATGGTCGAATTATGGTTTTCTTGCTTTAGGCAAGGAAATTTTCTACTAATTGCATGGAAATTATTTGTAGCATTTTATTATTATGATGGAAACCCCATCAGCAGTTAAAATAAATAAGAGCACTTATACAGATAATGATTACTTTTGCAAGAAGTTGGCTAGAGAAAGTCGCCAGATCACCGAGATAGTTTTTCAAAACATAAAGAAATTCAAGAATCGGACGTGGTTGTAGTATAAAATGAGCTGCTTGCATGTTGCCGGGCTCATTAGTTTTTGTTTTCATCATCATTCACCGGAAAAGCAATTTTACTGGCGTCTTTAGAGAAATTTTCACAACGTTATAATTAAAAAATATACTAAGAGCGTTGTAGTATGTTTGCGTCAGATATATTGGTTCTAGTGCATGAAATTCCAAAGCATTTGACTAGAGATGCAGAGAAGAAAAGGTTATTTACCTTATTTTTTTTCAAAAGCACAAGAACCAGAATAACACTATGAAAGGCCTATAAAATCGCGTGAGATTCGAAATATGTCCTTAAATGAAAAACACTAAAATATATACTTAACACGTTCACGCCGGCGTGTACCACCGGTGGTACACAGGAGAACTTTAAGAGAAAATTACACGAAAAACTACATACAACAAGAGAAAGCTCTCTTACTAATAAAGCGCCAGCGTGAACGTGTTAAAAATGTTGATTCTTCAAGTTTCATAATCTGTCTAAAGTATCTCTTTGTAAACGACCTTTCTAACTTTTCTTTCCGGTATCAGGATACCTTGGCTAATGGATGAGTTCGCTCTTGATCAAGCTACGTAAAACTGATCCCATGAAAAGAAATCCTCTTTCAAGTCTACCTCGCCTTTAAAGTCTATGTTTTTGACACTGAACCAGTCAGTCAAGCACAGCCAATCAATATCTTTTTAAGCTACGCGACAGAAGAGTATCGTCAGAGCAGAAAACCTCTCTTTCTATCATACAGTATAGATACAATCCTGCTTGTTTGTGGTTGACTTACTGATGTAGTGTGGGTTCAATCTTAAATTCAAAGTAGTAAGTGAGAGTATACGTGGTATAAATACTGATTCTGCTAGAAAACATCTCTTCACAGGTCTCACTTTTAGCCAAGTGCCATTACAAAGTTTTACAGTAACATTATTGGATCACCCACTCTCAGGTTAAGTTTATGGCTTTTGAGATTTGAAGTCCCAATGGTTTGAGAGTGTTGTGAGTGAAATTTCACTGGAAGGCGGAGAGTGTCATTTGTGCTTATCACTGAGTCAGAGGAGAAGTGTAAACGTAGTCCTCGGTAGTATAGTGGTTAGTATCCCCGCCTGTCACGCGGGAGACCGGGGTTCGATTCCCCGCCGGGGAGGACTTGTCTTTTTATATATACATATAATGTGAGTGATTTTAAACTTTTTGAATACACATATGTATAAACAATATTCTTCGAAGCTTTATTTTGGTATTTATGGTGAAACCCGAGATAGTAATGGTCAATGAAGGCACAGGATGAACCCTAAATTATATGACATAGTTAATTTCATAAAATTTGATAGATCTAAATGGTTTGGCCACGTGTCAAGAATAAACAACTAGAGAATGTCTAAAGTTATCCTAAAGAGTAACAGTGAAGGTATACAGGAAACATGGAAAATCCTGCCTTTGCTTTGATGATGTAAAAAAGACCTTCCTCCGTTGCCTACACTTAACTGAGGAGAATATCCTCCAAATTGCAAGCTCTGGAAATCTGGAGAGACATAGTCGTAGAAGCGGCTAGGATCCTATGAAAGTCGCTATTGCCACACATGATGCAAGCAGACACCCATTTTAAGAGTGTGTCCAAGTGGTTAAAGGAATATTAATTTATTTAATTATATTTAGATACAACGTTTTTTGTGTTTAACGAAAAAATAATTACAAATGTTGCCTAGATAAGTACACCTTGGAATTTAAAGATCTCTTCCCCTAGAGGATATGAACAAGGATTTCTTTTAAATGAACAAAGACGAAATTTGTGACTCAAATCTATGAAACATTTTAAAAGCTCTTAAGGGTAAGAATTTCTTTTTCGTGAAAAAATACGAAACATAAAATAATAAAATGTTAATAAAAGTAAAAGTGTAAGTTGTTACATGTACAAATCGAAAAAAAATCCTTGTCGGGCAGGTGATTGATGAATGGTACCACAGATCTCTAAAGATAAATATCTCTTATTCGCCGGTGAAAATAACAGAGTAATAAAAAGTATCTTACAGATATGACAACGAAAACGTAATTCTGTTTTTCTTTAATTGAATTACAAGTTGTGCTCCATGCGATTTCATACGAGACCTGCAGTTGTTCAGCAAGCAAAATTTTCTTCATCACTTTGAGTAGATAGCGTTGTAAGCTTTGTAATCTTTTTATATTATGCGGTTACACAACAACAAAACTTCATTCATGAATTACAGATAAGCAACACCTAGACACAGCACAGGGCGGCATAAAAGCCACTTAAGGTACATATAAATCCTTTTTATGATAAGCGAATAATAATCTCGGTTGGAAAAAGTAAACGAGAAAGTCAGCGGTTATTATACGCCCTAAGGTTAAAAAGTGTTTATCAGGCTGGTTTTCGAAACTCTACTATCCAAGTTTGAAGGAAGAACACCTCGAGCAATTCAAGTTATTGGATTAAAGACGTTACTGCCTACGAGTGTTGTTGATAATATAGAAATGATATAATTTCAGATATTTTATGAATTGAATCAACCAAACTGCCGGTAAATAATGAGATAAGATCTCCAACAAGGCAGTCATTTTAGACAGGAATGCGTGAAATTCAAGGTAACACAAAAAAGAAGAATATTTCGAGTGCCATCCATCCAAGGCATTAACGAGAAAAAGTACTTTCACTGCAGGCAGTTATTTTTATGATAACCAAAACCAACCAGTTTTGAACTGGTATGAAGAGAAAAAGATCAGCATAAGAATACCTTCCCGAGATTTACGTCTGTTTATTCTTTAAAGATTATCACGGAACGAAATGAAAACAAACAGGAAATACAAATTGTGTGACAATCGAACGCAACCCAATGATATCGGTAAATTGATCTCGAGTGGATGTTGTAGTTACATTTAACTGGTTTTCGAACTGATCTCTAACGGTGCACCAAGTTCTGAGAAGAAAACCCAGAACAAAGTCGTCTCTATTCGATTTCGTTTAACAAAGGCACTGCGGATTTTAGCACAACCCATCCATAATGGCAAAGTTAATTGGTTAACAGATCTACCGGAATGAGTTGTGGCATGGCTACCGAGATGATCATCAATCACGCGTAGTCCAACACAAAACGCACTTCTCAACAGAGGCGCTTCGGATGACACGCAGAGAGACGCAGACGTGTGTGTAGAACGGTTAATCAATTTATTGCATGCTAAGCTGTAAGCGTCACGTAACAGAGGAAAATATCTCTTGGCCGATGCGACGTGACTGAAGATCATGAACAGAAGCAGAAGCCGAAGACGCGGCAGATCTTGCCATTTTCTTATCGGTTCTTTTTTAATGAATTTGTGAGATCGTGATGGAAACATCCCCGTCCTTTGACTGCGGTTCTAATTCTTAATGCCTCTTTTTCTAATTTCGTTCTACATATTTACAAGTTTCTCTATTACAATGTAATTAGTTTGTTGCTCTAGCAGGAGGGAAAAGGAACCCAGAAGTAGATATTAAAATAGGACTATAATGATTTTGCAGTGCAAGCGAGTGACTGCGAACCTCTGCAAACATTTGTTCATTTCAAATTCAAAGATATTAGATCGGATACAAAAGGTTTTATACTAGCTGGAAAAAATACAAAAATTTATCGAAATAAATTCAGAGACCTTAAAACGAATGCATTTTTGTTTTTCTTCTACCTATCCAGCAGATTAAATAATCCACTGTTCGAGTTGACGGTAGGCCGTAGAAATTTATCAAGCTGTTGTTAGCCGTCACATTATACATCATAGTCCATAAATTTAATTCTGTTTTCAGTAGCTTCTATTTTGTTAGTGTTGAGCTCTTGTTGCCCTCATTACTAAGGTCTCTAATCCGTGCAATGCTTCCTGTTTTCACCCTCTAAGATTATTTTCTTTGTTTCTGAAGGCTTTTAAAAGACAGATGACAGTTGAGCTTTCATCACCACCGTTCTTATGGGACAGCCTATTTGCGTATTACATCTGATATTCAGTCTGCTTTAGGTCGCAATAAGATATGCTGTTTATTTTGTTGGTTTGGCTTGACATCTCTAAGGTCTTTGATAGCTTGAGCCACTCTATTTTGTTATCTGCTCAATTCGGTTTAGATATACCGACTTATTTTCTGAGGTGCCCCAGGCCTCTATTCTTGGCCCTCTTTTGTTTTTTATGTTAATAAACGACCTTTCTGGTGTTATTTTCCATTCGCATATTTATATCTATTCTCATAATGTCCAATTATATTCATGTGCATCAACTGCCGTCTCTGACTTAATAAGAATTTTAATAATATTTATGAGTGGTCTTTATAAGTGATGTTAAGTTAAATCCAATAAAATTCTGTATGGCTTTATCTCGTTCGGGGTCTAGTGAAGCTGTCGTTTTTACTTAATGTTGGTTTGTTTAATCAAGGAATTTAGGTGTTTTTCAGAGCAGGTTGATCGGGTCAATGATTCTCTTCTTAGGCAAGGAGCCTCGTTCTTCCGTTTTTCCTGTATGGTTTTTATATCTTTCCACGTCTAAATTCTGTGTAGAATCCGTGGCTTTCAATTATTATATTAAATTCAGCTATGGTTTACGTCATTTCAACCATATGTCCTCTGTCCTTTTGTTGTGGACTGTCCTCTAATGATTTTTCGAACTACGTCTGTGGTCTTATCTTCACAATTTAATTCGGATCTTTTCTTGGTCCGAATTTTTTAGGGAATTCTCGATGCCAACTGTGAATTTCTAGACAAT
Organism: Dasypogon diadema; assembly: GCA_006980735.1. NCBI lineage: Eukaryota > Metazoa > Arthropoda > Insecta > Diptera > Asilidae > Dasypogon > Dasypogon diadema. The sequence continues at coordinate 29,041 of QYTT01082214.1, forward strand.
ATAAATATCCCCAAGTAAATCTGAATGCCTTCTATCACTATTTTGTAATCTATGAACAAATTTATAAAAAACGAAAAACCAGTTTTATTTTATAAGCCTTAATGGATTTAACTCCCATTTAAAGTTTTAACGTATTTTCCTTTTCGTACACCATGTAAATAGCAGAAATTTAACTCGTTTAAATTAAATTTCTATTCATTCACGAAAATAACTTGCAATCACTCGTTTTCCCAAATCATGAGAGGGTTTTTCTTAGTTTAGCCGAATGTATTTATGACGGGATGTCGACATTTCAAGGCAGGAAGTCGTTTTACCTTCTTTTTCTTTATAATGTACTCATAAGCAGTTGTCACTCGTTGATTAATGTTTGAAACTCAAATTTTCTTTTGCTCACAAACTTTTTTTTTGTAGCATGCCAAATTTTATTGGTAAATTTTCTTTGATGGACTTTCAGTGAAGTCACGCAATGTCATACAATAGCACTGGCATTTTTTTTTTTGAAGAAATTAAATAAAAATTAAATTGTAGTTAACTGATTAATATTTTTTACTTATTTGCATGCACTTCCGTTATTTTGGAATTTATTGCAGCAATCTAATTCTTCCTTTAGCTCCATTTTATTTTCTAATGACGGGAATATTATCGTTGTATATAAGACAGATTAATGTTATTTTTTCAGAATGCATCTGTACAGTTTTTTAAAATTATTACGAAACTTTTAATCTTTTTTTTCCTGTAGGATGAAATGAAGTATTGTGATGCATATTCAAATCTTGTATCTTATAATGATTGAATATGTAAAGTAGTGTAAGAGAGGATTGAGATATCTCCCGTGTGGTCTAGTGGCTAGGATACCTGGCTCTCACCCAGGAGGCCCGGGTTCGATTCCCGGCACGGGAAGATGTCTTCACTTTTTGTAATAATCCATAGGAGCTATGGATAATTTTTTATATGGGAAGTTTACGGTCTAAAAGTCTATTAGCACATTTTAATTTTGTATTATTAGTAGGAGAGCTAATACGAATCCGCCACTTTTCACTCGCAGTGGATTTTTAATAACAACATTTATTATTTTATACCATTGTATTCTTCTATTGAATTCTGTACTAATTTCTGGTGGAACTTCAGGTATACCAATTCAAATGACATTTATTAGAACCGTAATTTGGAACGTCAACAACGTGCAAAAGGTATGGTGTTTTTCTCTTTCTGATGCTAATGAATTTCTTCTGTTCATCGTGTTCAATTTGGATGTTGGAGAGAACTTGTTGCCCGTTTTGTTTATTTACACATCGATGCATCCTCTTTGGTGGGTATTGTCTTTTGTTTGGCTTTGAATTATCACTTTTTCATGTCGTTCGGCATCACCCAAATATTATTTCTGTTGGGACCACGGACCTGCAATTGGGTCAGTTTACAATTCACCCCTATTGCTTGAGGATGGAGAATAGGTCGCATTCAATTGCACGTGGCGTCCATGCAGAAATGCAGGCTCGTCCTTTACTGGTAGTACAGGCTGCGATGTTTACAGTTCACAGCAGGGAAGAGTAATTGAACCGGTAGAGCTGGGGTGATTTCGGGAATAGCTTGTACACACTAAATTTTTTGCTAGTTTGAGTTCTTTTTAATTTTGGCGATTTTAAATTCCAAATTTTAATTTCTTTTAAATCCAAATGTTTCCATAAGGATAAATATTCGATGTACCAAATTTTGGCCTAGATAAATATAAATAATGAAAGCCTCTACACAGCTTTATGACTAGTTTTTATCGCTTTCTGTTTATAAGGATTTAAAAGCCTTTAAATTACATTGAGCCAATTATGACCCAGAATTAAAGGCAGAGGAAGACGATAGTGGATATTTTTCAAAAGAGGAAAATTCCTTTGATCTTATCTTCCTACTTAATAGTTAATTAACAAGCTGATTACTATTACTATTATTACAATTTAATAATATGAGAAAATAATTAAAAAAAAATAACTTCACTTGATCTTTGAACATATTGAAGTCTATAAAGTGAGAGTGATAGACGGGATATCGACAATATCGCTTTATTCGGACGGCTTCAATGCTGTTAATGTGTACCGCATAAAAAAGAGACAAAACAGAGATAGAATACTCTGGGATTGATTTAAGAACGATACAGTCATATTGTAAGTTCGTTTGGAATGCGGGTTGGCAAACTATTTAGCCCATCTCTTAATAAAGTAGGCTTAGCAACATTTGCCCTGCTGGTTAGGGCCCTCGATGTGGTCTTCGAAAATGAAATGTGCATTAAAAAGAACATTCCAGCCTTGGGTCTTATTAAGTCTAGATAACAGACTTCTATCAATAGAATAATATGTACTTCTTATGTGGAAAGGACATAATATTACATTTGGTGGTATTCAGTATAAAATAAAAGGCAGTGGACCCTGAAGTCCACTGGAAATGTTGCTAATTCCATCAGACACCTACTAAAAGTATACTTTATTAGTAATCATTAATTTTATGGTAAAATATTATAATATAGATTTCTGTGATCGTTATTTCAGATTCAAACCATGAAAAACATGTCCTCGGTAGTATAGTGGTCAGTATCCCCGCCTGTCACGCGGGAGACCGGGGTTCGATTCCCCGCCGGGGAGGCAGGATAACTTTTACTGACTTGGGTAATAAATTTGTGGCTTACCGGACAAAATAATAATGACAAGAAAAAGAAAGTATCGGAGGAATTTTACGAGTAGACAGCAGCAATATGGTTTTTTGTAGTGTTTTGTATTATTTCGTAACACTACACCTTTTGCAGCAGAATCAAATTTCGTGATTCCTGATCATCTTAGCGTGGACAAGAGTATGATTCCGTATGGTGGGAAGCACTCCGTAAATACAACAGTACAAAATATAATGATTTGGGTGTAGGAGGAATACAGAAATATTCTATAGTGATAGTTCCAAATGTTGTGCAATTATAAAAGTTATACTACTTTTAATTACGGCGCGTTTACGACTCGCTCGCTATTCGAGTTTAATCAAATGGAAGAAAGCATTACTCCAGTATGATAATGTCCAACCACACACTGCACGGAAAACACAGATAACTCTGCAAGAATTGGAAGGCCTTCAAGTTATGCCCCATTGAGTTTATAGCCCGAATTGGGTGCTATCTGATTATTATTTGTTTCGATCTATGGTACAGTTCTTAAAGAGGCAGGCGATTTTCAACATTAGATCACGTACAATATGCGAGTTGGAAATTTTTGCTTTTTTTATTAAAACCACAAACATAATCTGTATCTATTTGTCTTTGCACAAGTGGGCAATATTTTGATAACTGTTTTTGTTTATGCACTTGTATTTTTTATCAGGTTTAATAAAATGTATGAGCAACGAAGTAAATAAAAATTGCGAATCATTAGGATATTAAAATTACCAAGTTGTCAATATTTTTGTTGAATTCCAATAACTACTTACTTTTTTGGTACCTCAAAGATGTGTTTATTGCGATTAAGAAAAGATTTATGCTTACAATAGAAGTTATTCTAATCAAATTGCAAATAAAGGAAAATACATTTAAATTATTGCAAGTATATGCAAAATTTTATGCCTATTAATTAAGTACATAATTTTTTAAGAAAATCCTAAATTCCATAGTTTTTAGGCATATAAATTGGAAATTCTTTATCGAATTCTACATAAACAATACAAAAATGTGTAAAGCTTCCAATCCGAGATCATTGCGATCGTCATTCTAAATTCAAACCATTTCAAATGTGTCCTCGGTAGTATAGTGGTCAGTATCCCCGCCTGTCACGCGGGAGACCGGGGTTCGATTCCCCGCCGGGGAGGATTGTAATTTTTGCTTTAAATTTCCAAAAACTGTACTTGAACAACTAATTGGTATGTATTTAATTTGCTAATCGTAAACTCATCTTCTCAGTGTCAAGTTCATTATATAATTATGAAGCCATAACGAAATCAGCTACGATACTATCTAATTAACAAATGCTTGGAAAATGTCTTAATTACGGTTTTCATTAAAATCAATGACATAACCTACCTGAGAGTGATTATAATTATGTTGTAATTATTCAATTAAAATCTTACTTGACTGGCTGGATTCATATTTCAAAAAGATCTTTGTCCAGATAATTATTTGATTGACATTTTCTCATTTCATTGTCGAAATTTGTTTGTTTGCCGGAAGTATCTGCTTATTGTAGAAAAATTAAAATTTTCTTTAGGGAAACTGAACCGTTACCTGATTTCGTACCTACAAAGTAGTTTCTTAAGAAATTTTGAGCTCAAAATTAAAATGATACCCTGAGTGAACACATTCTAACGAGAAGATAAATGAAACTGTAATTTTCGAAAGAAAATTAGCATCGAAGTTGTTCTTGATTCATTATTATTCTCTTTTATTTGATTTTTCAAATAGAACTCAGTATGTAGCATAAAAGTTATGTTCCACACAGTAACTCAGAATCTCATGTATTCTTTGAGAATAATATTGATACTGCTATTACCTAAATTCTGTTAAGATCGTTTATAACCACTGGCGTAAATAAGCGTTGAATTGCCTTCATGCCCTTAAGCGAATTACCACATCGTAAGAGCAAATAATGTGCTTCATAGCCTTTACTACATTCTTTAAGAGGAGACAACAGGTGTCGTCCCCAACTTTGGCATCATAAAGGGAACTGTTTGCAGAGGAAATCCATTACCAGTCTTAGTTACAATTTGCTGAAGGTGAAAAATTCATTGCTTTTTATGGGTATCTTTAGCGGTGTCTTATTACTATTTTAAACTTTTCTTTTTTTTCATCCAGGCCGGTGCCGAAATGGACTGAGGAATACGTTTACAGACTATATCCTTTATAAGCACAGATCCAACTCCTGCAAAGGGTGTGATGTTTTATCTGGGTGCCAGTGGTTCATTCTGCCGACATGAATTGTATTTGTGAAGCCATTCGGCTGTTGGGCAGTAAATATGCCAAAAATTACAGTTTACTTGTGCAAAATTTGGCAGGTTAAGATTTCCAAATTTCCCTTCCCTAAAATTTTCCAAAAAAGTTTAGCTATTAGGTACGCCATATCCTTATATATTAATGATACCGGGCAGAAGTTGAG
>QYTT01082215.1:0-10271 GCA_006980735.1 Dasypogon diadema
TATTTACTTAAATAAAAGCGATAATTTCACGCTAGTTGAAATTTCTTAAATTTTTTTTCTATTAGCACACTTAAATTGTGGTTAAAATTGTTTTTCTTAAATAGAAACATGAAACACTTTGCTAAAAATTTAGAATCTCAAACGGCAATTGAGAAAAATTAAAATTTTCAATTTTCGTGGTATGATTCCCAGCACAAGTAAATCTTCACATTGTCAAACTCTGTGGTGATCTCCAATTAAAATTAACTGTAGACTCTAAATCAGACATAGATGGTTGTATGTTGTGTGATGAACTCGTAAGTCTGAAATCCTTTTTGCCTGATCGGAATGTGGTTACTCCTATTTTTGTTTTAAATTTCATCAAAGATCGCAACTTACAAGAACTGTATCCAAATGTATGGATAGCATTGCGAATATTATTGACTATACCTCTAACGGTTGCTAGTGGGGAGAGGAGTTTTTCAAAACTGAAGCTGATAAAAACCTATCTTCGATCAACAATATCTCAATCTAGATTGACAAACTTAGCAACTTTGTCAATTGAAAACGAAATTGCTGAAAACATCGACTTTGATAACCTTATAAAAGAGTTCGCTGATAGAAAGGCCAGAAAAGTAAAATTTTATTATTTTTTTCTAATAAACGGTTATTTTTTATAATAAATAATTATTTCTTTTAATAAATGGTTATTTCATTATATCCTTTCCCTTTTTTCGTATGGGTTTGAATTGCAGTTGGGGGGCGCCGTAGAAATCTCACCCAGGGCGCTGGTAGTGTTAAAACCGGCACTGCATCCAGAACTTGTAGTACTGAAATTTTTCCCTCAAAAATGCAATTCTTACAAAACTATATCCACCTTTTAAGCTTAAACATGTAAAAGAAAGCATGTTGGGAAAAATCGGGACATATTTTGCTTTTAAGCCACAAAATTTAATGAAAAAGAAAAATATGAGATTTCGATATACCGCTCGAAAGATAATGTCAATACCTGCATTTTGCTGTTAATAATAATAAAATCTTGAGTTTAAAAACAAAATTGTACAGCCAATTTTCCGAAGAGCGGTATTTGAGCCCCCCAAATTCCTCTTAAAAACTACTGAAGAGGTGGAAAAACGAAGTAAACAACCAGAATTTGAATATGTAATACTCCTATTTATTTGTGGGAATTGCTTTTAAATAGGGCTCGGACTTGATAGGAGCTCGCGGGTACCCGGGTACCCGCCCGCCCGAGACCCATATAACACGGGTGACACCCGGATACCCGGGTTTGCGGGTTCTAACATCATATGGGTATCCACATGACACGGCATCACGTACCCGTGAGGCTAAAAGTTAATGCAAACAAAATTTTATGGTGAAAATAGATATTGTACTTCGGAAAAATGCATGTCCCTTCAGAAAAACTCTAAAAATATCACAAAATTATTTAAATTTTAAATCTAAGATTTTTTTAAAAATTTTCCACTTTACTTTAAGATGTAAAATATGTAGGACTGTTTCATTTTCCATTTGTATTTTTGTTGGGAATTGCTCTTAAATCATTTATTTTGAAAAAAGTTTTCAAAGATGTTCAGTTTTCAAATTTGGTATTACTGCGAAGTTTCCATTACTAAAAAATAACACTTAAAAGTGGCAGTAATTCCATTAAAAGTGTTGCTACGTAACAAATGCAACTTTTTAGTGATAGAAGCTAGATATATTTTCAGGTAACACTTAAATTTCTCAAAATACACTTGTTAGTAGCGGAATTTACTATTAGGTATCACATGTTTGAGATACTGAGTAGTGCTTTGAATAAGGTATAGGGAACGTATCTGTTGCTGAAAAGAAAATCTTTGCCCTCACCACTCATTAGTGGCATAATTTAGTGACGAAACCGGAACCATCCCAAAAGTTAAACTTTTTCAAAGTGACAGATACCCTTAAGTGTCTACAATACAGTTGCAACCACTATCCTAGAAGTATCAAAAAATCAGTAACATTTGGATACTTATAGTTTCCACGGCTACTTATCAAGCAGTTTCAGATTACCTCTACAAGGCCTCAGCACACATAATAGTCACAAAATAAGTAATAATAACGTGCCCTTAACTACATTTTCGTGGCGATTCACATACGCATACTGTCGAGCACTAAAATTGTTAGTTGGGATTTATGTTTATATAAAACTTTTTCTTATTTTCAGTCGTACAAGCCGCCTGCATATGGTCAATCCACTATCTTTGTTACACTCTGTACATTGCTAATATAAATAAAGAAACTCTTGTTGTTTTCTTAATAGAGTTCCCCATTGAAAATGAAACACTATATAACGTTTAACAGATCGCGTCAAATTTTTTCACATACGTAGAGATAAGTGTACAATTAATTGGACACAACTTAGACAAACATTGCGATAAATGAAATTGGAACACGAATTGTTATTAGAATGTCTTAGAAATGGGGCAAAAAAATTGACAAGCTAACATTTTTTGCCATTTGCATAAATAGCGAACACTTTATGCACCGGTTAACAGTTAAAATAAAACAAAGATTGATTTAATTCTCTTGGTTTTAAGCGTTTACGATCTAGAGACAACAGTTAGATGTTTCTTTTCCATCAATTCTGCTTAACAGTTGGGACTCAGTGTCTTAGAAGGAAAAAAAAAAGAATTCAAAGTCAAGTATAGATTACGAAACCTGTTTAAAACACCTTAACATACTTTTAAAAAAGAATTAAATGCCAACGCATTTAGCAGAAAAAAGACAGAATAAAATTTATTCCTCTCCTCAGGAATTAATTCAGTACACAGATATTTCTGTTGATTTTAGAAATTTGTTTTTAACGAACTGCAACTGACCCACCTGAAACATCCGAGATCATAGCAGCAGACGAATCCGAATTCATGTTAACGGTTTGGGCCACAACACAGTCATTCACTATTCACTGTTCACTTTCACAGAGCCGATCAATTTATCGCAATTCACTGCAATGAATAATTGTAACAATTGCACAGAGCAGAGGGCTCGATTAGTGACTTAATTCTATTTTCTATTCTTAAGACAAGCCGGCTCTAAAGCCAATCACCAGAGATGAATTAATTAAAATGTCGCACAGCACAGCACCACTGATTCGAAAAACACTCCATCTCGCCAGTTCAATGTTCAAATGGCGATTTGTCGAGAGAGCAGTGGCCCGAGCACCAGCCTCCGCACCAGAGCGGAACAGCATCCAGCACAGCAAGCAGCAACCATGCCACCGTATGGAGCCACCGCGCCAGACCCCTGCCTCACCGCCCTGCACTATGATTCGTTCTACTTGACTTGAAGCTTTGCGTTTTTACTTTTTGCTCTAAGCCGCAGCCTCCAATAAACACCCATCACGACGTGAAACACGAGATGAGAGATGATCGTAAAAATTTGGGCGCCTTTGTATGGTTTATGTGTGCCATCACGAACACCAGCATCCCAGCCACACTGTAAAAATCAGTAGAAATCGGAGGGTAAATTGTCTCCTGAGCGAATGAAGGAAAACACCCCACAAGTTTCCCTGTATTTTCGTTACAACTAACGGAACTCTACGAGTACAGCTATGTTTCCAGCGGAAAAAACAAGTTGCCGTAACACCTGCAACAAGCCGCCGATTTGACAGTGTACAAACAGGTCATATTTATTTAACATTTCAAAATGGAACACATGAACTCTGATACCCCCGCTCAGTCAAGAACACTTGATTTTAGGGATTTTCTAGACCCCGCCTTCGGAGGCGTGGCGAGCACAGTTCTGTTTATTTTTAGTTATGTCAAATAGGGTTTGACCTTTTACGCTTGTTCACCGGGATATTTGGGATGACGGTCGTTGCTGTGTTGTGCTTGTTGGTGGCGGTGGGTGGGTGTGGGAGTGGGAGTGGAGAACAAGAGGATACAAACCGCCCGTCGCTCCCCGTCATTGACTTTCTGCGTCCGTTGCTATTCATTCACGAGTTAATGAAGACGATCCGCATTTAATCTGTAGCCATTAATTTAAAACGGAGGCTGGATTTGCACCCGGCCGAGGAACGTCAGATGAGCAACAAAAGTTACATTAAAGCTCCGGAGCTTTCCTCATTTTATTACTTGAGGGCACTTGTTTTACGGATGCTGAGACGGGGCGATGTGGGCGGTAGATATAATCTTTTCCAGGTATTTTGCATTTCGGAATTTATGGGGGGACTGATGTCTTACATTTTTATTGGTCCTCGTTAAGTCGTTCATCTTTTTCATGGTATTTCATTTTTGGTAAATTTGGATTTTAAATAAGAGTTTAGGTACAGATGCAATAAGTTTCTCGCTTACCTTGAGCTTGAAATAATAGCTTCTTTCAGTTTCGGTGATGTCCGTCAAAAATTATGTACTGACACAATTTTTAAAAGTGTTCGTTGTTTTGGAGCTTGCTCAAAACAAGCATTGTCGATTTGTAAATTATGTTTCGACATTTGGTACAGTTGAGTATGGCAGAGCTGATTCCAAAGTGGGCCTCACGCTCTAGACTGAGCCAGCTCAGGTATTTCCCAAAAGGTGCGGGTCATCTACTCGGGCACTACTTTCAGCCCAGAAAGAATGGAAATCTCGAGTTCGTCTTTGTCCGTCTACAATGGAGACTTGAATCTTGATTTCGGTTTCTAGTTGAGTCGAAATGAAAGTACTTTTATTAGCTAAGTCTTAGACTAGGTAAATAACGCTCTTTTCCAGATTAAAGAAGGAGGTCTAAAATGAAAGTACTACATACGTAATGTTTCATAAGTTAACATTGCCTGGATAAACTTCTAAGGGGAGGTTCTACGTCGAAAGCTCGAAAAACAGATATGAATTAAGCTCTAATTTCTCATAAGAATGATGAGTTTCCCTTCTAACCAAAATGGCGCACTTCTCTGCAGGGTGCAAAGAGACATTTATCTAGGGTAGCATGGGGGAACATTCGACACTTAATTGTCTTGTCTATAAAATTCTTGAAACGATAAGCATTTTCAAAAATCTTTAGCCAAATATTAAAGTTCCACTTGTAATACACCCATTTATACTTGTTCCGAATAAATAAATGCAATTTTTTAAATTTTTAATCATTTTAACAAATTTACCCCACCATAGGGATAGTTTTGACAGATGGATGTACCCAGTAAAATTTATGGTTCATAATAAAAAAACGGGCTTAATTCCACAAAAATCTTGTTATTTTGGCATCAATCAGAAAAATTTTATATCTCAACAATAAGACACAATGTTTTGAAATATTGTTAGATAATTTTGCACTAACGTCTAACAATATGATTTTATTGACGAGGTAGCAAAAATTGTTTGAGTATGAGTACAAATAAAGTGCAAATTTTTATTAAAAAGACGAAATTTCTTGATCTTTTTTCTTAAAAATATGGTTTAACATTATTTTTTATTAAAATAACAGAAATATTGTTGTTGTTACATTATACAGGAACAGGTAACGTAATGTATCTTGTTGTACCGATCTCTTGTTTTGTAATCCCTTTTCCAAAACCTCTTATGTTAGTTTAATTTGTTAAGTCGCGTCCAGATGCCAAAAAGGAACACGGTCTTAAATTTAATTGAACAAATCGATTTTTTCGTTGGCACTTGGTAGAATTTGTTGTTATTCAACATTTTTAATAAAAACAACTTGTTTGGATTCTACATTTTATAAATTGTAGAATCCAAACAAGTTGTTTTTATTAAAAAAGTTGAACGGTCTTAAATATTTACCTAAAGATGTGTGGAAATGTTTTAACTTTGCAAATTAGTATATTATGGATATGTTACGTAAATATACAGGAATTTTTCTTGCATACGAGCAGTACACTACATACTGAAAAAATTGGGCGCGACTGGTCCAACTTTCCATTTCCCCAACTTCCCATTTGGCCATTTTGTCTGGCAAGTTTAACTTATGTTTTGGAAATTTATCAAATATATTAACACTTCAAATACCGGAAACAAGAAAACTCGTTTTTTAAGTAATTAATATGTATTATTAAGTTTTTATTACCACAAATATCACACAATTTGGCAAGTTTAATATTTTCCTAAAATTTCTCAAGATCGTGTTAAAGAAAATGAAAATGATGTCTTTTACGGCCGGCATTGCAAAAATGCAAAGTCATTCTACTTGTTTCAAGATTTAAAAAAAAATATATAATCTCAATGACTCGTTATTCCGTATAATGAAGTAAAACAATAGACAATTTCGTAAAAAGTATCAGCCTCAATAGTAAAATACACGTTCATCGTAGAGAGGGATGAAAAGCACATATCTATATGAATTATATATTAGCTGTGGAATCCATGAATTCTGTTTTTTTGTTTTTAAGCAAATCCGAGATAAGTAGATAACTTGAAATTTACCTTAAAGTCAGTTTTGTCCACATTTGTTTTTTTATTTTAATTGCTATAATGAGCAAAATCAACTTGTAAACACAAAAGCTCTCAAAAAGCGCCGTCTGTTTTCCCCTAGAAGACTTAAATAATCCAGTAAGCTTATTAACTCCGTAAAATAACCGAGTTATTTTAATCCAGTTAATGTATGACAACTCTGTACTCTGCTGCCAAAAAGATGCATCTAATGTAACTCTCCAAAAATGTGCGTTTATCTTCCCTTATCAATATAAATTCGTGTGAAAATTGCTTTCCAAAAAGAATGTTAGCAAACTTAAGTTGAAATTTAAGGTTTAGTGTAAAAGATATATTTTTTTTTCTACTACTTACGACATTAGCATATTCTTTCATTCAACGATGTTCTGCTTCGTATACCTGAAATATGACAAATTTACTATTGGACCCGATTTTTTAATTACGGACGGGTGATGAATTAAAAAATTGTGTCTACGCTTTAGATTTTCTTTAAAAATATTAATGTATAAGAAGTTATGTTTTTTTTATCAAATTTTTAAGAAAAACCACTGACCCTTTATTAAAGGTAGGACAATTTAAAAGGTTAAACATTTTAAGGAATACAAAAAAAGCGACCACACTTCGTTACCTTCAGGCACGAGGTCTCCTACAAGCAATGGAAAAAAACAGAATGAACAAAAGTGTTCATTTCACATGAACTCTCAATGTTTTTTTTTGTTTCTATTAAAATACCATATTTTTAAAGTTCTAGTTTATTAAATAAAAAGATAAGACTCAGTTCCATATTCTTCCAAAGTTTTAGTTTTTAACAATGCTACTAAAAATATATAACCAAATTTCGAGAATAATAAACTTGGTAAAATTGGGAAGGAGTAATCATAGGGTTGTATCCTGATCCTTAAAAAATTCTGTATTAATTCCTTCAAAAAATTCCTCCAAAAGGGGGTTTTACAATGATCTACAATTCGTTTTACCTCAAAACAATGATTTCCATTTATGATATCAATTTTTTCAGGGCATTTGCAATAGGAGCAATAAGTGTATTTTTATATCTTTTCATTATGCTTTGCACATCCTTTCTAGTTAATTTTGACTATACCATTTACAAGCAAACTGCCTCATGGGGCAACTGTGATATTAAAGTCTTATCAAAATCAATATTATTATCTGTTGATTTTTCATCAGTATGTTGAAAAGTATTTGTCGGAATATCAAATGAACCATCTAAGTGAATCCTTTTTGAGTGCCTTGAAAAAGATTCATACGATGAGAAATTTTTAAAACAACCCTTAACACCACAAATTTCTTGATATACAAAGCAATTCATAATTTTATGTAAGTTAAAGTTTGCCTAAATCATTAACAATGGTTGTTAGTTTCGGTCTCTGGAGGTCATGCTGAATTGTTGTTGAATTAAATTATAAAGAAAATAATATAGTGTAAAGTAAATTTTACTTTGCATGTAAAGTAGACAAGGCTTACTGGCGATACTTCCTTCTAAAAACAATCACTAGGTGGCGCGGAAACGGACAGTTTTATAATAATAATAAAGGTAAAAGAAGTTTCTGTGTAAATACACATAGGCTTTCCTATCTCTTCCCTTCACTTTCTGTCGTCATCAGTTCCCTGCCTTATAAATAAAGTACTAATTTTTACTGTTCATCGTTCACTTTCAAGCTTATATTGTGCTTTCCCACCTATACTTGCTTTTAATACCTATATGTACGTCTTCCTAAAAATTTTTAGACCCTTTATATAACATTTATAAAGGACATTGCGTTTCATCTCAGTCCCGTTCAAAAACAATCCCTAAAAGATTGGTTCTCGCATGCTTACATCATATAGAAAAGAACGTGACTTTCCCTAAGTATTCTACCCTATTATTGATTTTGCGGGGCGTAGAGCATGGAGGAAAATAAAGTGATTTCCTTTGATTTCCTTCCGAAATACAAGTGCAACTCAAACATCATTAGACTGTTTCACAGATACATTACACATAAGCATTCCGCCACTGCAAAAGCAATCGGGAAAAGTTCCTTTAGCTTCAGGAAATATTACATACCTATACACAAGAGAAATGGAAAACTTGACTCAGTCACGAATGTCATAGAGTAATCCGATTGGTGCATCATCTGTTATGAAATCTTTATCGTAAGAGTGGGAGAAGGCATGTCCTGAAATTATGGAAGGAGCATGACGCGGGTGTGAGAAGTGAAGTGTTTCTACGTAGGTTTCTACGTTCAAAGTCTACGCTGAAAGTTTGCAGGAATTCCCTCTTATTAAATTATGAGCACTTTTAGTTTGAAGCTCCAGATAAATGGCACGATATAGCTGGAATAATTTAAACCTTATCTGTGTATCACTATAGATCTTTATTAAGGAAAATTTATTCTGAATTTTGGTGAGAAAAATAATAACTGCGTTTATCTCAACCTGAATCACACAAATGAAATTTGTAGGTATTAATGATAATTTATATCTCATGTTCAGTTCTACGCACAATACTCGAGGTTAGTATAGAGGAAGTAGAGGAGTAAGTATGTATATTATAAAAACTGCTAAAAAAAATAATCATAACCACAAATGAGTAAAGTCATTGAACCATTGTTTTTCAGTTGTTCTAATTAAAAAAAGAAAAGTTTCCGAAAAAAGGGAAAAAAGTTAAAGTGTTTTTTTGTAATTATAGCCCAATTTTTGATTTCTTGTAAGAAATTTTGGCCCTTAAGTTATAAGTGTTTTTTGTAGGGTAGGTTAATGCTTTTGATAAGTATGCTCTAAATGATTTATTTTTAACTATTTTTTTAATAGTTTATTTCATAAAATTAGGCCATTGCGCCCAAACTTGGGGTCTTTTTAGAAACCTGACGATTTTTTATTTTAAAGAAAACAAGATTTTTTTTCATACATATATTTATGCAAAATTATATCCTGGCACAACTATTTATCCTTTGAAAACTCCTTTGATTATCTAAATACAGATATGACTGTATATTTGTGCGATAGCGTTATCTGTTCTGAGTAAGTAAAACTATTGTTGACTTGGTCAGTTGCGTAGTAGAATTAATAGAGACATGTCAGAATTAAGGAAATAAAAGGATTTCTTGGCGGTGCTATAGGTGCTTAGTGCTACAAGAGAAGAAATTTTTCGAAAATAAAGCACATAGGTGTTAATCGTAGTTATGTATACGGTACTCTTAAACAATTTCTTGAACAGGCTTTAATGAAAATCAGAAAAAAACCGGGCGGAAAGAAAATCAGTAAGGACTCCAAAAACCATAAAAATTGCTCGTAAATATATTAGACGAAATTGTGAGCTTCCTGTACAAAAATTAGCTACGAGTCGTAAACTAAACAGGAATTTTGTTTAAAATGATTATTCAAGAAATTTGGAATAAGATTCCTCAGGATGTTGTACGTGCCGTGCCGTTTGTGAGACTTCTGAAAAAAGAGTTCGCTTTGATACTGAGGTACTGTGATTTAGACAATAAATCCGTATGCCTGTTCTCGCTTCCATTATAGATCGATTCGTATACTATAAAAAAGGGTACCCTTGTTGAAGGTCATTTCAACAGAGTGTATGTCGTACCGGTCGATCAACTTTGAGTGGCAAATCATTTCATCAAACAAGGATTTGGACACCGATCTGTTCCAAACTCTTTACTGGCTTCTTTACTTGGGTGTCCATCCGTGAAGTTCGGCGTTAGGAAATCCGTCCCTGGTAATTTGATGGCACTTAGTGCGCCTTCCAACTTGACATAGAAATGTAGAAGGGTAATTAGTGCCTCCAAGGCTGCCACGGAATAGGTGCTCCGGATAATTAATCCCGATTCATGTTTATTGTTCTATGCCCGCTCTTCCTTGTGTTGTGTAAATCAAAGCAGTGACTGACTGAATACA
>QYTT01082215.1:12721-41847 GCA_006980735.1 Dasypogon diadema
CAAATCTACTCTAATATAGATACTATTTATCGTATATCAGATTATAATATCGCTACTTGCATTGTTACTCTCAGAAAACATCGTGGAATTAGGCAAAATATACCAAACAACCTTCAGAAGTTGGATCAAGAACCAACCTCTTCTTTCGTTGTTTGAAAACCACATGTAAAATCTATCTATTTGTTAATTTGGTCAAAAGACACTCCATTCTTACTTTATTCATTAATACTTTTAATCTTTCTCTTTGAAAGTTTATACGCAATGCCAAATAAAAATTTGAACTTTGTTTTTACATATTTCATGTGCAGATTGTCATTTTTGAATTGTTACATCTTCGTACCTTCATTAACAAATTTTGAAAAATCGATTATGATTTGCTGTCATATACAGAAGTCATCTGTATTCCTTCCTTTTAATTGTACCTGAACGCATTACTTCTGCATAGACGGATGCGTACATACACCATGCAAATCCCTGATTAGTGGGCGTCAATACACATAACTCCCGTGAACATCTTTCCTGCGTGTAGCCATTTGGTAGCATTAAGGAGGCAGATGTACGCCCAACACGTGTCTTTTAACTTTTATTTCGAAAAAAACATAATATTCAGTATTTCGAAATTGTTAAGGCGTGAAATTGTTTTGACATCGAATGAAGCCATAGAATTGTGCTTCTGACACATATTTGATGAATCAAATCGGTATAGGGATTGCGTATTTATTTTAGAAATTAGAAAACAAAAAATATCATATAAATTTCAAAGGGATATTTTTCTCAGTAGAATGGAGTGGAGTTACTAGGTATCTTTTATTTTAAAGATGCTGCTTCATAAAATTTTATCTACGTTGACCATATAGAGAAGACTCATAAGGACTGTATGTCATTAGTAAATATTTTCGTAAATTTGGTAAATAATATTAGAAAGATACTCAACGAATGCATTTTACAAGGAAAGGTCTTGAGGTGTTCGCCTCTGATTTTCTTGAAATTTTGAATATGTTATAGCAGGGGCTGAAAAATATGGGACCCATATTTTTTTTTTATATCTGCGCACTTTAACTTGGAATAAGATGTTGTGGGTAGAATTTACGGAACAGTCATAGGGCTCTTCGCGTTGTTTACCCCGCGTAAAGTTCGGGAGCACCTCGTGAGAATTCTGCTTTTGCCCATTATCACATATGACCGCTTTTCCCCGCTTGGATGCTATAGGAACAGGTCCAAATTTAACGTTGCCTCTTATGCCTGTACTCGCTATGTTAATCCCATCTCCACCCATGCACGGAATATACTTAACTCTACCCCGAATAACTACATTAAGTTCCTTGTAGCCATTTTATTGTTCGAATTGATTAATAATATAGGTTCATGTATATTTATATATAACGGAGATTCGTTGTAGGTCTTCTAATATGTTAACCTTAATCGCAGCATTCTAATGTGTTCTTGAAAACTGAGTTTTTCTTACAGAGGTCCCTGTTTTACAGAATATAATTTTCTAGAGTAGTATTCTTAAGTCAAGCAAGGAATTTTTGCTAGATTTGAAACTCCAATTTCCTGATTTAAGGACATAAACTCGCTTAATATTAGAAATAAAATTCTCTATTTGATACATTGATATTCTATGAATTAGCAATTTAACGCTTGTTTTGAAAGCGTTATTAATTTGATTTGAACTCGAACGTGTTGTTTATAATAAGAAAATTTCTCTTGAAACATTGATTTTAATATTTTCTTACCTCAAAATTATCAAAACTTTAAATAAGAAAACACTTTCTTGGCTGTTTTTCATCGTAAAATTTCCTCGAATTAAGTAAGACTTTCTTAATTTTAGGAAGATTTTTCGTTGTGTTTTTAGAAAACTTTGAAATCAAACGGAAACCATATTGAAAAAATGCTACTCTATACGAAAATGGAATTAGGTATTACAATATCGCTCCTTATATACAAACCATTGTTCACATTAAAAAATATTTTGAGCAATTTTCTTGTAACAGACATTTTTTAAAAATCATTGTCTGCACCAATTTGAGTTCATCATTATGTGGAACTCAGAAATGAACCGTAAATGAACGCAGTCATGGCGCTGTCATCAATACGTCAAAAATTTTGTGGATTTTGTAGTTTAGAAAATGCAAGGAAAGTCTCTTTTTTGAAGCGAAACATTTCACATTTGAGTGAAATAGAACGAACTATACCGGCATTTTACAAATGCGGGTACGATATATCCACAAACAAAGTATTATCGGATATAACCTCCAAGACTGCTCACATAAACAACTGCAGGTTATATTGCAGTGGCCCCAATCAAGGTCCAGATATCTCCAAAACACAAAAAAGGACCCTACCACAATTGATGCAGTTTCCAGAAATAGTATGGCCTTCAGTACTAAAATCAATAAAGAACTGGATATTGATAAACTTCATAATCAGACCGTATCTTGATAACGAATTCAATTTACCAGATTTCGTTGCGGGGACGAAACAAGCCCTCCATGTAATTAGTGCACGAACAATTTCAGATATAATTTATATAATCGTTTGACCCGACAGGTTGTCTCATCTAAACTTTCTGAAGGGGATCTAACCTCCCTGACTGGGCTGGTCGCAGCAGAAGCCATAAGCGAAATAAAAAATGTCATTACAAAAATGTCGGTGGCGCAAAGGACAGAGTTGCGAGTCGATAAGGACGACATTTACTTCACTTTTCCTTATCAGGTAAGTAATTTAGGG
This sequence comes from Dasypogon diadema, assembly GCA_006980735.1. Classification (NCBI taxonomy): domain Eukaryota; kingdom Metazoa; phylum Arthropoda; class Insecta; order Diptera; family Asilidae; genus Dasypogon; species Dasypogon diadema. The sequence continues at coordinate 15,452 of QYTT01082215.1, forward strand.
AATCCCCTTAAGAACCGATAGATTTAAAGAAGTAATGCAATAGGTGGGAATTATGTTTGGTGATGAATCAAATGAGAAAATTCAAAAACGTTGGGTGGAGATTACTATGGTTTTTCATGTCTTGAGGGGTCGAAAGGACTTGCAGGAGAGCGGCAACTCGCCTCCAATAAACATGGGGTAACTACCTTCCCTTACCCTAGGCTTTATTATGATTTTTACTTTTTAAGAATGCTGCCAGAATATCGGGATAGAATATCAATCTGCAACTACCGTTTCATCAAGGAATTTACTCAAGGCAACGAGTCTGACTGGACAATAAACGTGGTTAACCACTTTAAGCCGGCGGATTTCATCGAAGAATAGTAAAGGTTTAAGCGTGTTTAATGTGAACTAATAAATATTTTTCTAACCGAAGAACTATTTATGATGTCGTATTATTAGTATGTACTTTTGATTACCTAATGAAGTGAACCCTCAAAAAATCCAAAAACACAGACCATAATAAAAAGCACAACGCTGAGACGGTTTGTTTTAGTAGAATTAAATATGTTATTTGAAATGGCCGGCACTTACAAGAAGATACAATTGTGAACCTCCACAGCTTGCGTTTTTGAATACATTCTTGCCAGTTATTGACATGAAATACACGAAATCTCTGTTCTCATCGTTGAAGAAAACAGACGTTGCTCTCTACGTTTCTAGTTACGGTCGGAGTTCTCCCGAGGAATAACACTAGGCATCCTGTGACCTGTAGTCAAACCATCTAAGTTTGCGACGTGGGAGAAGCCGAATCTAGCAGAATCAAGCTGCAAGATCCTTACCACGATGATGAATTTCTTTCAAACATTAGTTTCGGTTATGGTATAGGGATGCATACGGATGCATGCGGTACGAAACATCTTGGGTCCTTCCAGGTAGTAAAGCGTGCAATTCACCAATATTCCATAATTATGTTTTGTGTCATCAGATCCTTTGGAATAAATAAACCTCTGTGTATTGATGCCATTGTTAAGAACAAAGGATGCCATACTAAATGGTCATAGTAAATTTTGTACATGAAATGGAAATAAATGTTTAATAAATGCTTCAACGTTCTTTTTTTATATTACCAATTTATTATCTATTATTTCATTGAAAAATACAACTGATATTTGCAACTTGGTAGTGATTGTTTTCTCGCATAATTCGATAAATAAATAGCTTTATTAATATTCTTCCAGTGTTCCTCAATTCTTTACAGATTATTGGCATTTACTTTGTAATCACAAAGAAAGAAATGAAAGTGTTAGATTGCATGTTCTCTGTGACCAAATCTCGTGTTTCTTCAGATGTGTGAGTCGCAACGTTGTCTTGATTGACTTTGAGGATATTACCGGCATCGTTTTTAAAGATATACGTTCTGACGATACCTTTAGCCCGTATTTCATACCAAACGTTTACTTTTTTAGAATATATCAATTGCTATTGAATTACACAAGAATTTCCAACTCTACGCATCCAATATTTTTGCATGTTGACATAAGAAATGCGCCTCATCGCTGAAAATTATTTTCTTTCCAAACCATAGATCGACTGCACACTGTTTTGGAGCTAAATCTACAAACCAGCTACGCATTGTAATTCGGGTTTAATTCTTGTGTCAACTGAATATTATAATATATAATATACGACCACATTCTTCGACACTCTCAAGGTTAAGCGATTTGTTGCCTTCAAGATTAATTTTGCACGATTTTTGTCAACTCACCCGTATTTTTGCTTACTTTCCTATCTTGATATCTGAACCCTAGGGTTTACTAATCGTCTAATTAATTCGAAATACACTCAATTCTATTTAGGTAATGCTGTTCTTTTCCCTTCTTGCCTAATGTGTCAAAGATTATCTTCTACTCCACCTCCATTGTTTAACAGAGAATTGAGAACTTTGAAGAATAAGGTTTGGAAGGCCTATCTCAGAACTAGAGGTCCATCACCCACCCACCAAAAGTTTGTTTCGTGCCATAATGAGTTTAAAACACCCTCACCGGCCCACTATGAGCAGTATTTTATCATCTATCAAATAATAACAGAATGACTGTTCAGTTCCTGAGGCAAACAGTGAACGATTTTGCACGAATTTTTGCCCATTCTCACTCTGTACTGCACGAGAGAAACACTTCACAGTCTACAGTTTTCGGACGAGGCTGTAGAAGTTTGCCAAAAATATGAAAAAACTCATTATACCTATTCACAAGAAAGGCAACAGGAACGAGATTTTTAATTACAGACCAATAGCAAAACTGTCCATGGTTTTGTGTCCTATCAGGCACTTCTAGGGTCATTGAGGTCACATGTGGGGTGCCTCAGGGTAGTCATCTTGGTCCTCTTATCTTTGGCCTTTCCACTGACGACATTGCGCATCTTTTGATGTATCCTAATGTTTTAATTTATCCTGAAAACACGGACATTCTTCTAACTGTGCTTCTTTCCAAGAAGACTTAAATATTTTTTATTTTTGGTGTGGGTACAACAACTTAGGATTTAACATAAAATAATGAGAGGTCAAATCGTTTTTAGGAAGCGCCACACAATCAGTTATGACTACACATTTGCTACAAACAGCATTTTTCATACGATGTCTGCTTGAGTGCCCGCACAATGTCTGCCACTGAGCAGTGCACTTGTGCTAGGCAGAACAGCCCGAAATCTCTATGATTTACTTCAAATTCGTAAACGGCCATGAAACATGACTTACCGCATCATCCTGACTGACTAAAGGGCTTTTGCCCATCTTTCGCCAGACACGCGATGATTCTATCTCATATCTGTACAAACACCGACTAGACAAAAATAGGCAAAATAGCTGTATCAAATGTTGATCCACTTGTACGTAATCACGACCTTTTCTTCAATTGAGAGGGGGCAGTTCTCGAGCAAAAATCTGCTGACCTGATCTTATTAGTCTGATTTCGTGGGAAAAGCTACGTACCGGAGATGGGTAAATGATTTTTGATTCCGTGTTGAGAAGTGCGCCTTCTGGGCTAGAAGGGAAACTCATTATTTTTTTTTTTTGTAATAAGCTAGAATAAGCGGCAATCGTTAGGGCCTTTCTACTAATGGCAGAATAATTATTAGAAACTATTATTTTCGTTTGCAAACGACAATAATCAATACGTGCAATTGCAATTTTTTAAGAAACAAATGAAATGAAACAAATGATTCTGAAAGGATAAACACATAATAAATAATAAACAAAACATTCCAAACTTTTCTCTCATCTGTGAGCCCAATCTATTAAGCCTGTAATTATTATTTAATTAGTTGACGCAGCATGAAAATGATTACCGAGCATGATAAGATCTGCACTCGATGATTTTCTAAATATGTATAAATTTTATTTTATTCTTCTCATCCTTAGGACTTTTTATACCCAAGAATGAAGACAAAGGTTTTCTGGTGTTTTCTTATTACTTGTTCAGTGTCGGACTTGCGATTACTTATCTCCAAGAAAAAACTCAGGCAAGGGTCTAAAATAATAATTTTATAGCAGGAAATAATTATATCACGTAAAAGAGCAGGTTATATAGAGGCAGTGGTAAGAAGTTCTTACATGAAAATTTCTTAAAAGTAGAGCTACGACTCTTTACCTCTTAAGCACAGCAATTATTTTTGAAACTGTTACATATTATAAAGGATTTATACCTGTACATATAAAATTTTTGTGACAAAGTTAAATGCATAAAAATATAAAGCATTACGAAATTCCGAAAATATGTTCGAAATCCTTTCTATAAAACATATTAGGACATGGTAATTATGTAGCCTTTGAAATATATTGTCGATGTATGTACAAACCACGCACAAATATCATGATGCTTTGATGCTTTGTGAATCTTGTCAGCTTTTTATAATTCCATTTTTTTTGCTTTTATTTCTTTCCACTAAAGTGCTTTGTTAACGAAACCAATTCCGGAGCATTCCAATATGCTGGTGCCGTCGTTTTGATTTTCATTTATGCGGAATTTTGCCTGCAATAACTAAATATTAGAAAAGGTATTGAACTTTGCACCATTTTACTTTTGTCATAAGTTCAACTACATGAATAGCAGTTTTTGTGTGCAGAGTTATGTTGGTAGTCCTAATTCGACTGATTCCATTAGCTAGAGCCATATATATTATTAATTGGTCCTGCACGAAGGAATCAATGCAAACTTTTTTCTGCACACATTCACTAACTTCAGTCGCTGCCTTTTTACCCGTTTCAAATCCTCGTTCTTGCCGATTACCAAGCGCTGAACCGCCCAATATACATCCACTTGATGTTTCACATCCTAATCTGTTAACTAAATTAATAAATCATTTTTATAAAACTTTAAATTTTACATGATCCCGGAACAATTTGCATTGGCCACGTCAGGACTTTCTTTATAAGATTCAATATCTACGGGCGCACCAAACTGGTTCAAAAGAGATTTTGCTCCATCTGTTATTTCGTAAGCTAACTAGAAAATTAAGAAATGTATTTCTGTAGATACCTAAGGGAACTAGATTCTACTTTCACAGGTAAAGTTCCTGCGACAAAACTCCATCCAAAGAATTTTTCAATTCTTCCAAATTCTGTGATATCGCAAGCTGTTATCTGTTTAACAGGCTGTACTTTAATTTCACAATGACCTCCGCCTTTGGGGAAGTAACTGTAACAAAATAAATGTTAAAATTGGTCCTATCAACTAAAAACTTTTTATAGATTACCCCCTTTTGAATAAATCAAAATCAAATGAAGCCCCGAATTTTTCCAAATTTGGTCGGAAGATTTCTGTAAGAAAATCTATCTGAAAAAATTATATAAACATGAAAACCCTTCTCTCAAGAAATAAGCGTACTTATTTAGTAACTAATTGTTGTATTAAGGAATTAGTAGCAAATGTGCACAATAAAAAGCAAAAATAAATCATAATTGAAATAAAGATATTGACCGTTATTGTCATATCCGTCGTAACAGAAAGAATTTCGAAACCCCTTTTTACTGGTGTAAAACCGTGACTATTAACCTTTTCGGAGACACGAAACACTTTCCATTTTCGTTTAATCTGATTGATCAATCGTTAATCGTAATCGATTGAAAGATGCACAGATCTGTGTGGAGCTAACAATAAAATAATAATGTCTTCTATACACAAAATATATAATAATAGAACTTAGATTAACAAATAAAATGTGTATGAAAAAATCGTATTAATCGCAAATTAGGAAAGAAAAAATAAAGAGAAAAAAATCAAACATCCAACATCAACAACAATAATAATAATAGAAAACGGAAAAAGCCAGGTCGGAAATGTTGCGAATATAAGAAGAAATAATGGACCATAAATATATTAATTGTACCGCAATATTTCGACATTATGTGGCAGAGCTCTTGCACAAAATGCAATGAAATGCAGCCAATGCAATACTTTACCCCACTCGTCGTAACGCAACTCACAAGGCTCATATCAGACTTAAATATAATTCGCACAATTTGTTCAAAGCAAAACGCACTTTATTGGCTGCGTTAGATGGAGAGCAAAAAAGGCTTTCAAACTTATTAGCGACGAGAGGATAACTTCTAAAATCGATATTCTGGGGCACAGACGCATCGTCGCATGCCTCACACTCTTTTGTAGCGTTTCTCTGTTGTAGTGTTTCTTGTAAATTGATCCCTGCATGTGATACCTTTTCATCAACAAGACAAAATTTAGCAGAATAGTGCAATTACGTAAATCCTTTTTGAACAGAACATAAGAATGTGGAGCAGACTGCCATCTTCTCTTTTTTTCCAAGACTGCAGGCCCCACCACCGACATCCTAATTCTTTTCTTCCCTTTCTTAATTTCTTCTTCGCCAAGGCTGCAGTATAGCACTATGGGGCATTCCCGTAAACTTTGACTACGCCGTAAAAAAGAGCACACTATTTAGGTAAGTTAAATATGAAGCCAAAATAATGGTAAGTCTCTATAACCAAGTGGCAAGCAAACTGGCAATTGCTACAATCATACTAGCATACTTCAAACCTAAACATTCTGTAACTTATAATCACCTGAGGAGCCATTGCTGCATTTGTTCCTCCTTTTAAATCCAACACAGTGGAACTATCACTGAAGTGCGTGACGGGAAGAGACACCTGAAGCAGAAGAGCAACACTCCTGCAAATAAAATTGAGCACACATCCTCTTTAAAAATCTAATTATCTACCCTGCAGTGCCAGTATTTGCATAATATTTGCCTCCTTTTATGATCCCTGGACAAAATTCTATTTCTGTAGATCCAATCGCTGCTCCTTTCACTTGAGCATTACTTATATCCCTTAATATCTCAACGCCTTTAATAAAATAATGGTAATTTGATTTACTCGAAATTAAATAACCATCAGACCTTTTAAATGTTGCGCCGCAAGTCCAGGTTTTGGTCTTCCTGCTCGAATATTGTATATACGAATGGGAGTCCGCAAAATGCAACTTAAACTTAGAGCAATTCTTAAAATTTGTCCACCCTTAATCAGATATTTTATAGGAATTACGTCTACAAGTCATTTTTATCTTACCCCTTCAAGTACACTGCCGTCGATTTCCATTCTGGTACTGGTTTAAAAATTAAATTACTTTGCTTTTTCGATTCTTGCAAATCCAAACCCGGCAGATATATAGCGAGATTTTGATAGTTTTAGCAGAATCCGATCCAAGTGCCCTCTGTCTCGCGTAGAGTGCGTTCGTTCCCCGAATATATCTTCGATATAAAATTTTCAAATTTTTTCTTTACCGACGAATCGAAACGCAATAAAATAAAGGAAAAATAAACTTGCTGTGTACTCTGTTATAAAAGATTTTATCAAGTAAGATAACGGCTTATTAGCCGTTAAAACAGGAAAATTTTACGGTTTGTCATCCTGAACAAGTTTCATCATATGATAAGAAACGTCAGATCAAAAGCAAAATATAACCTAAAAACATAAGTAGGATAAGGATTTGTGAAGGTTCTTATGATGGAGTTAGTTTTATACAAATTCGTAATTGCTTAGGCTTACACGGTACAAGGCAATACTTTTAAGCTGTGATAGGATAGATATTTATCTAAGAAAATATGGAAAGACCGCCTAATAAGGAGACTTTCAAACTCCTTCAATTATCAGACGATTCTAAAAGTCTTTCGGACTTAGACCTGCCTGAAATTTCCAATCAAAGAAAGAGGAAAGTTAGAAGGTAAGTTAGACTCTAATTTACGTGCCTTGCAATTCAAATGCGTTTGGTACTAAATGTGACGAACCTTTTGAAATCTATAACACATCCAGCCCAATAGAAATAGTAAAATTTGCCGAACTCACATGCGACTGTAGTCAATGCAAATATTTACATTGTGACAAAATTTCGTTTTTATACTTTGGGAAATGTTTGTGATTTATATGTGATTTAGTTATTGTTTACAAAATGTTTTCTTGATATCAAACAATGTTAGAATTTTATTGCAAACTAACTGCCGCCTCATATTTAGTAATTACCAATTTTCAATTTATAAATGGTTTATACAAGATTACATTATAAAATCCTTATTGTGATGGTTTTTTTACATAAGAGTGGTAAATATGCGTTATTTAACTAACCGCTTGGAGCAGAGCAGCATTAAATTTCGAATTATATTAAAACGATTGGGGAAGCTTATATTAAACTACAAAATTTATTCATTCATTCATTAAATAAGGCTTTTCCTTGTTATATTATTTCCTAGAACCTTTTATTAATTGAACGAAACCAAAATCTAGTAAAACAGATACTTTACAATTAAATCTTTTACATATTATTCAACTTTTTACTCAAATAGACTTTTCCTCACTTAACAAAAGACTTTTCCCAATTGATTTTTGATAATGAATTATGTTTATATATGAAGAGTGTAGTTCCAAAAGCCTCCAAATCCCAACTAAACGAAGCTGTTTTCCCTTACTGGTGGCTCCCTGCGTGCGGCGCTCGGCGGTGGTAATACGCACTGAATCCTCTGTTGCAACAAAACTGTGAGAATTTTTGTCACTGTGAACTCCCATAGCCTCGAACATTTTCAGCAATGACCGGGAACTTTCATTAAACACAAGCAGAGATGTGTGCTCCACTGGGAATAATTTTCGGACTTATTTTCCATATTAGCTGATTATAGCTCTCATTATTGTTTTAGTTGAAACAGCCAATACATCGTTCCAGCAATTCTTGTTTACTGGGAACTTCGTAGATTGGCTTGCTTATAAGTATTTATAACTTCTTCAGGTAGAGTCTCGTAATCGTGTTGTAAAGGCGTCGTGTGTATAACAATAATGAAAGTATGAGTCCCATATCTCATCTCCCATTTTTCTATAGTCACAATTTCATCGGACCGCTAAACCATAGTAAATTGTCAGGTTGTCAATTAGCTTGGCACTAAGTTTATTTTTTCCTCCGACTTCCCATTCTTTTTTGCACATGTCCGATTCATTCTTTCTTTACAATAGTGGTATCACTATCATAATACTGTATTCATAAAATTTTGTAAAAAGAGGCAGACTTAGTCCTCCACAAAATTATTGTCGTTTTCATCGTGGTGAAGGATTCACTTTGGTCGTCTATAACTCATCGAATTTTACTCGGATTAACTTAAAACCTTCTGACAATAATCTTCACACGTTGTAGTTACAGAAAACGTCAAAACCCTAATATGCCAGAAATATTCGAATGAAAGGTATATATTTGAAAATTCCATTAAAAAATAAATAGCAGTGAGATTAAAAAATTCACTATAAATATCGAAAATGTCTAGGCAGTGGAAATTAGTTTTTTATGTTCTTTTTGCATCTATGTTTTTACTAACTTTTTGTTATAAAATTCAATTAGCTTCAAATTACAGAAATTGGTAAGTATTTTATTGTTGTAATGCTTTAGAAAAGATATTACAGACTCAGATAAAACGAATCGAATCTATATATGGTAAGTAAATTAGCTCATTACTATTATTATTTTGAAATGCAAATACGTGATGCAATTTTGAAAAGTAGTACGTAAACTTTGAATGAGAGTTTAGGATTTTTAGTAAAATATTGTTAGCTTTTACTGTCAATAACGAACAAAAATTATACTGTCTACAAATTCAAATTCTTTAAAATATTTTTTTTATTAATTATACAAAAAAAGACACTTGTTTTATCGAATCACAGCTGAAATTTATGAACATAATTTAAGATAAGACAATTCTGATTCGAAGGAAAGCCGACCTATAAACTCTTCCTTAGCAGTAGCATTAAGAAATCCCTTTTTCTTCTACCTGTTGAACACCTATGCATAAAACAAAAGACTAGATAAAAATTTTTTTTTTAATTAATTTATTTATTCAAAAATTTTATACAACGGCCTAGCCTTACAGTGTACACTACAAAAATTTATATATGCTAATTTAAGAGGAGCAATGCGGTGGTCTGGTGGCCAGGTAACCGTTAGGCGACAATCGTGTACGGTACAAGAAGCCAGAAACTCTTCTGGAGCTGAAGAGATGGCAGTGGAGGTGACACTCAGGATACAGAAGAACGGTATATGGTACTCATCAGCGTCTAAATATGGGATTACGTAAAAGAAATCAGGGAACTTACGGTGCCCAAGAACAGGATCCAGAGGGTTATGATAAGCGAAAGGTTTCAAAAGATTCCTATCAGTGACGGATCACTCCCGCGGAAGGGAGTGGAGATATTTTTATATTCACGAACGTAACCACGATTGACGGCAGGGTATGTGCAGGAATCGTCTTAAATCTGTCCTGCTATGTTAGCCTTAAAAGGAGGGTCAGGTGCAAGAAGGTAAAATTCTCAATGCGACCTCTTAATTCTTCCTCAGCAGCAGTAAGGATCACTTTTCCTCCTGGCGAATGTCTTTACACAACACAAAATCTCACTGAAACTTGTTGTATTTCACTGTGCAAAAATATTACAAGATTGTCCCTTGAACTAATATCATAGAAAATTATTGGCTTTAATATGACCTATTGAAGAAATCATAACGGCTTAAATTATATGTACCCAAAAGCTAAGGCATATGTAAATGTTTTCTAAAAGTATTTGCCTTAGCTTTTCTAGCTATTCCAATATTCAACTATGCAACACTTTTCGTTATATCGAAGAAATGTGAACGACTTGTTATTTGAGAATTTTCAAAAAGTAAAACATAGCACTAGAAATTTAAATCAAGGGGTGAATGAGTGCTATAAGTTGCAAAATGAGTTTCGGCTTCTTTTTTTCATGCTTAGTTTAAATCGATATTTGGAATACGTATTTACGAGAAACAAAAAAAAATCCTTGCTATAAAAATTAATATTTTAACATGTACATTGATTTATAAAGAATTTTAATTTTGCCTATTTTCATTCATATAACTTCAAAAATGTTTGCTCTTTTAACATTACAGAAAAACGCGGCCTAAAGCGTCCGTGCACAGACACCAAGATGTAAGTAACACAAATCAATGTAACCGAGTAATAGTTTGGGTTGCGATTTTCCTGACTTGCTGTTGGCTTTTAACCCTCTCATACATGATTGCAGTGATTCATTCAGAGAATTTGCGGCTAAAAGCACAAATTGGAAAACGTAAGTTGTGGAGTTTTTGTTGGTTTCACTTAACCTTCTTCAATGTTGTCATTGCTAACTGAAAGCTTCAAAACTAAACTTATGTATTCGTAACGAAAGCGTTAGCGCCAGAATTTTTACTTCCTTGGGGTTTGTTGCTGCGCATGTATTTATTTTGTCAAGGGTAGAGCTAGTGTTGATTAAAATCGATGCCTAAATGTATCTTTCCTACAAAAGTGATGCAGTAAAATTGGTCGTAAAGTGTACTTTAGGAAGCTTTGTTATGCTTGGAGAGTGAAAATATTTTTGTGATATTAAGTTATAGAGAAACATAAATGTTTTAAGATATTTATGTAACTGTAAAATGTCATAATCTAACAACGAAATTTTTTTTTGGATCTGTACAAACCGACGCCTCAATTAGAAGCTTTAACTTAGGTTCAAGTAGGAAAATGGAATCAGCATCTCAAGTTAACGTACCGCTTAGATCTGGTGGGAAAAAAATGAGAAAGCGACGTGAATTAGATGCACTTGTAGCTCATTCCTTAGCTAAGAGGTATATAAGAAACGATTTAGGAAATTGTTCTTTAGTGTCAATAAAAACTAATACTCAAGGGCAAATAAGAAAAACAATGCTGGTAATGGCGTGAATTCCCAGGATCAGTTATTGTCACCGTCCACAGATGAACAGGAAGACTTTGGTTGGGTAGGTACTGCCACAATTCCTTGTCCAAAAAGTCACTAATTTTGTAATTTCTTTTTTCAATGTCTAGCCAAAAGTAGTTCGAAGCTCAAATAGAACTCGAAATAGAAAATTTTCATTCATTCGTATGTGTGCCCCGCTAATTTTCGTCACATGTATTTCCTTATCTCTAGGGTTTATGTATTGGCTCTACTTCGATTTAAGACAGCAATTATACGAATATCGACAAAAGATTGAAGAAGGTTAGGAGAATTATTCTAGTCAAACGAGTGGATTTTTAATTTTTTCTTTAACATCTAAAATCTATTAGTTTCAGTAACAAGCCAAAACTTCCCAGAAGTCTTACAGAAATGGCACGAAACTTCAAAAAATTTAGAGCAAAATCAAACATTAATATACGGAAAGATTTCAGAACTTCAGCGTAATCTAGGAAATCTGACTGCGGATTTGGCTCACTATAAAGAAACACTAAAAGAGAAAAAAGACTACTCAAAGGATGAAAAGTTTGTGGCTGAATTTGGGGCCAAAATAGAAGCAGTTTCTGTTGATGTGGAAGGTATGAAGGAAAGGTTTAGTGATTTCCAAAAGAATCAGGCTACGTTTAAAACTGAGCTATCCAACTTAAAGGTATTTTCTCTTGTTTGGTATTTAATAGCGATTCTTTGATGATTTATGTTTTGAAGGGCAACTTTAGTCAGGTTGTTGCTAAAGCATCAGCAATTACAAGCAATCAAACCACTAATTATTCGGAAATTATAAATAACCTGAGGAATGCAGCTTTCGAACAGATAAAATCGCTAGCTGCGAATTTGAGTATTGTAAATGATACGCTCAGTCAAAAGGCTAAAAATCTGGTAGACGACGTAATAAGTCATAAGGTTCGTTCCAGAAAATTAACATAAAAGGCGTATAGAGTGGTATTTTTTGATTTCTTTTTTTTTAGAAACTTTTAGATGAACTGTCCGAAATTAATGCGAATACCACTTCCCATGTTACTTCTATAGAAGATTTTTGGATGAAATATAAAACAAAAGTGAAAGAGTATGAACAATATAAGGACGAAATAAATAATGAGGTAAGTGAATACAAATCAATAATACATGCCAGCAGTCTTTAGCTTAGATTGCGGTAAGATAGACAATATTTGTGTTAGTATTTCTTACTGACCTCTAATAAATGGCCTAAGCAATTTGCTATCTGATTACTGAGTAAAGAAAGATGTTTATTAAAAAGGGGAACAATATAAAAGTGATATTATTTTTCTTAACGCATTATGAGTAGCGTGTTCTTTTTAGGTTTATATGTCAGTGGTATTTTCACAATCAGTTAATTAGCTTAATCCCTAAAATAAGGAAAAAAATTTGTTCGCCATGAATTTCCTTTTCTACCTCATGTATACAAAAAGAGTAGTAGCATAGTTGCTTCTGAGATTCATTCTGTCTGATACAATATCCAACATTGGTTCTGATTTTATTTTATCAGATAGGGAGATGTGACTTTTAGATCTCCAATCCCTGTATCCGTCTGACACGGCTCTGTACTGCTTTCGTCTCCTTTTCTGCTAAGGGGCGGTAAATACAGTAATAGCAATAATTCTGCTAAGGGGCGGTAAATGTGATGCGCATGGCTCCGGATACACTTAGGCAATGTAAGTCTTTGAAGCTTGGTCAGCTTAAGATCGATTGTCTTTTGTGTAGATTTTGTCCACCAAGTCGCTGAGGCATAGGTGATCATGGGCCCCATTACCGATTTGTAGAGTCAGATCATGATGCCTAGTTTGAGCCCCATGTTGTTCCAGCGAGTTTCCAGTTCAGTTTATCATCAAGAATTACTCCGACATTTTTGACTTCCATGGAATATTGGTACCAGTTCTGCGAAAAATGTGGGCCTGTTTATGCACCTCGTGTTAGTCCTCCTATTGAACGGTACAATTTTTGTTTTATTGGAGTTCACTGATAGTCTATGTATTGCACACCAGTGTTGTACAAACTGTACAGCTTCTTCTTGTTGTACAAACTGCACAACTTTAAAAAAAGATTTTGTATTGGACATTTATTTATATAAGTATTATTGATATTAGTTTATGTCTATTGTTAAATTAAATGAATAGATAGTTTGTAATACTCTAATTCATCTCACGTGCAATACTAATTTTGTTTTTCTCTTTGTTAAGTTTGGTATGATTTTATTTTTTATATATGTAATTTTTTGTTCCTACAACTATTGTAGGAAAAAAATAATGTGACCCTTTTATTTAATAAATTTATTTATTATGTTCCCAAAATCATTTAACAAGTTTTACTGAATGCTTATTAAAAATAAAAAACTATATATCCTCCTGCCTCAGGTGAAAATCAGATTTATCTTCTGTTACTTTTAAAATTTTCCTCAGTTGGAATAGCACTACCTTCTCAAAAGTCTTAATCCAGTTGCGTTTATACGATGTTTTAACTCCGGGAGTGAAGTGTCAATCCCATTTTTATTTTGGGAGGGAACCTGAATCTTCACTCCCCATTCATAGGCATTTTTTGATCCGGATGGAAGATTCACTCCGGGAGTTTAAAGTGCCTATAAACGATACTTACTGCGTTTGTACGTTAAAGAATGATTAATGGGAAAATATTTTAATTTGTCAGGTATTGGATTTTAAAAGAGGATCAAAACGTGTTCTTTATTGAAAGTTTAAATTGAAAAGATGTTTTATTATTTAACAAAAACAATGTTCTAGCGTTGGGTTTAAAACTGTATCTCTAATAATACTGCTTTCTTAAATTTTCAGATTTCCCAAATAAAGAATTTCACTGCTTACTTAAATACTGCGGTTGACGATACTCGTTCTAAGTGCGGCAAATATCACATGGAAATGATTAACTTTATTAATCAACACAAGGTAAGTTCAAACGAAATTAACAAAATTGGTATAACGTATTCAAATAATATAAATATTTATTATATTATATTATTTGCGATAGAATAAAACGACAAACAACGTTACCGATGTTGTTGTGAACAACGAAGGAATTACAGTTCCAGATAACTCAGAAAAACCTGTCACTGTGTCCAGTACGTTGAAAACTACTCCAAAAACAAATGCCAATTCTGTTAATTTAAGTGAGATAATTCATATGTAAATTAAATAGATTTTAAAATATTTTTTCTTTAATGCTGCTATTAAAGGCACAGAAATGCCCACAAGAGGAAAACCTAATATTTTAAGTTTTGATGCAAAAACGGCTTAAGGTTTTTGTATCCGGTACGGCAATCAAATTTAAGAGAGATTTTACTGTTTTTGTTTGTTACCATTTATTCCTTGTGAGTATATCCGTGTATTATAGATATAATTTTATTTTCACTTTTATTTAGAGGACATTTCTATTTCCCCTGTTTTTAGTTGGGATTAATTAGAAGAAGAATTGTAATTTTGAAATAAATTATTTCGATTGTTACGCAAGGCTTTTACATGTTTTTTTCCCTTTTCTTAATACAATACCATCAATATTAAAAATTTTGAGTTAGATTTGAGATTGTTAACTATTTTAGACCAATTGTATAATCATACGAACTCTCCCTCAAAAAACGTGCATTACTAATTGGAGTAAAAATTGTCACTGAAATTAAAAATCACAGGCGATTAACAAAAAGGATGAAAACACAATCTTCACACTTTTTGATTTCTCTAAGTCAGTCAGGAGATTCTTTTGGAAAAGCTAACATTCATTGTTTCAGCGGCAGAGCTACTAACTTCATTCCAGTTATCTAACGGATCGTCACCAAAGTACCGGCTTACACGCGTGCCTGATACGGTTTTACAGTATCCATGAAGTCCGGGACAGACACCTCTAATCCAGAAAATCGCCCCTCTACTTTTTCTTAGTTTAATGTATTCCGTATTGCCTTTGTTGCTTTAATCAATTTATGGACGATGTGCGGCTATATGCTTCGAAACTCCCTGGACTTCTGGAGGATTGTATCAGCCGTCTATGATGGTATCCCTGCTGTCTGCTCAGAAACGGCTTTTAACGATCGCCAACTCAATGCGCACAAGACTCAAGCCATAGTCATTTCTAGAAATCGCGTAGATGGGTATTATGGGTATTGGTTAACGGCCACACCACTCTATTCTGTGGTACAGTTAGGGATGTTCCTATGTTAATCAATGAGTTAGTTCACACTGCGGTGAAAACCCCGCGCTTCAGCTCAGAAATTCGGGCACGGGGCAAGTGCGATTTGGGGAACCGTGCATCCGGAAAATTCTGGTGCGCGTTGGTTTTTATTTGAAATTATAAAAACAATATAAATTTAAAATGCCTTTATATAAGCAAGAGTTGACTCGTAGTTTCACTGAACTTTTCGCAGCAATTAGCAACCAGGTTTAAGACTTCTGACGGTTTGGTGCAAACCTCCTCCTCGCCAATTAAAAGTTTACTGAAGATTTAAAATTATTTTATTAGATTTTATAAAATACAGGCAATCTGGCATACAAATTATATGTAAACAGTGGCTATAAATGCACTAGCGCACAAAAATCTTAAGAGTTACAAACATAAATGCTCCGAGTACAGAATGCAATCGACCCAAAAGTTGAATTTATTTCCTGGTCATAATTTTCATATTTACGGTATGACTTGCAACTGCTTCCCAACTTCTGTGAAGGCAGAAATGCATTCATCAATTTCTTGTGGAGCATGTGCAGCTGAAATTTGAACTCGTATTCTTGCCTTTCCCTTAGGAACAACCGGATAACTGAATCCTATTACATATATACCACGTTCTGAAAGTGAAACGTTTAACATACATACAAGTCCATGGGCGGAAACTGATCATACCTAACATCTCATCAGCAAATGTACTTGCTAAACGTGCATCACCCAACATCACAGGACAAATGGGGTGATTTTCTCCAGCAATTGTAAATCCAGCTTTGTTCATCCCACTTCGAAAACGTTGTGTGTTGCTTTGCACTTTTTCAGAAAGTTTACTAGATGTTAAGAGTAAATCCATTACCTTGATTCCTGTGGCGACCACTGGCGGTGGGAGTGAATTTGAGAAGAGATAGGGCCTGGATTTCTGGCGTAACAAATCCACCAATTCTTTTGGTCCTGCTGTGTAACCTCCGGATGCACCCCCAAGAGCTTTTCCTAGGGTTGAATTGATAATGTCCACCCTTCCTTGTATTCCCTCGTATTCTTCCGTCCCTCTAAATTAAATACATATGATGAAAATGGAAATAATTTATAATACGATGTTTCACTGCATTTTTTAAACACAACACGATATGACATACATGGGAGCTGCTGGAAAATGAAATATATGAATTGCAGAATTTGTATAAACAAAATAAAATCTCTAACGAGTATACGACCTTATTTGTCGCTAAGTTATATTGTTCAAAACTAAAGGTTATTAGCTGGTGTTGAGCGTGGCTTATGTTTTTGTTTACGGTGAAGCCAAATCCTAGGGAATACCCTATAATGGGGATAGGGAAAAGGGATTAGAAGATCGAGCTAAGGTGTCTGTGCACATTCTGTACACCGCAGTTGTTTGTATATAGTCGACGGGGAAACCAGAAGATGGCCTCCTGTTCCACGTTCGTATAGTTCGGCTCAAAAAGGATTTTCTAATTTCCCTGTTCTGCTAGATCTGGTCTCAAGGATGAAAGGGTGAGGGCGGCTCGATGCAGAAAGCGGTTTGGGGTTCTTCTCAGAATAATTAGAAGTTTTAAAATTGGGATCCAGTCATGCGTGCTCGATTATTGTCAGTGGCATTACTGTCATCTGCGAAATTGTAAATTGGATTTGAAGTAAAAGATAAGAAGTCATTAATGAAGAGAATAAAGAGAGTGGGAGACAGTACCGATCCCTGCGGAACATCGGCGTTGATAAGTTTTAGAGGTAACAACGTCCAAATTAACATGGATGAAGCGATCAGAAAGGAAACTTTCAATCCAAGTAAGAAGAGAGGGATCAAGACCAAATGGAGTTTGGTTAAAAGAATGTCAAATCCTGTCAAAGACCTTTGAGATATCTAACGCAACCACCTTCGATTCGTCGACACAGTGATGCCAATATTCGGTAAGGAACATCATCAAATCTCCGGTTGAACGCCCGGATCGGAAGCCATGTTTGCGATCGTAAATCAGGTGGAATACCTTAAAGTGTTTTATCAATTGTGCATTAATAAAGATCTTAAAAACCTTAGACAGAGTCGAAGTGATTGCTGTTTGTCTGTAGTTAGAGGCATCGCATATCTCACCCTTTTTTAGGAATTGGCTGATCATGGGAAAGTTTCCATAATGATGGAAAAATACCTGTAAAATACGAAAAAGGAATTATTTTCAACACATTGCCTGCAGCATAGACTTTTAGTAACCAATTTTCAGGCGCTCATGATATGTGTAAAGTTGTTTATTTGCAGTGTGTAATCGCTACTAACTACGTTATTTATATTTATACATTTTTTTTATTCTTGATAGAGGCAGGTTCAAATCATAGTCACTACAAAACGTAAACGTTGCACTCGCAATGCACAATTAAGGCCTATCTATTTTTCTATATCACTCTACACAGTACAACACACAACAAAATACCGTACCTTCCTGTTTTTCCAAAAAATCCTGTTGCATGACACTCGTCTATAAATACTAAGGCCTTGTGTTTTTCGGCTAGGTCGCAAATCTTTCGCAATGGTGCAATATTTCCGTCCATTGAGAAAACACCGTCAGTGGCTATTAATTTCATTCTCGCTTCACACGAAGAAAGCAAGTTTTCTAAATCTGGAAAACAAAAAGCATTTTATTAAAAAGATTTCTTAGTGAATATAACTATTATTTAGATATCTAAGAGATTAGTTACTTCGTAGTAATAAATAAATCTGATCAATTGTAAAGTAAGGCTCGGAAGCGTGAAGTTGAACAAAGCAAGAAAAGAGGGCGCTGGAAGTGCTTAAGCACTCGAAAACGTCTACGGTTACAATTTTGATAATAAACTTCTTTCTGGAAAAATGTAAAAACATAAAAATAATAGTCCACACGAAAATCCAGCTTGTTAATAATATTTTTTTGGTATCCCTCTTTTATTGTCTGATTTCACTGAATTAAGAAAACTAGGAGAATTTGCAGTTTATTTTCTGCAGATACTTTAATAAAAAAAAATTAATTACCTGCCATATCTCGATGCTTATAGCGATATTTTTTCGCCTTGCAAAGACGAATTCCATCAATGATGGATGCATGGTTCAGTTCATCCGAAAAAACAGCATCGTCGGGTGTCAAAATTGCCTCGAATAAGCCAGCGTTGGCATCGAAACAAGAAGCATACAAAATTGCATCCTCCCTCGCATGAAACTCAGCTATCTTTCTTTCCAGTGCCTAAAAGCTCAATTGTTTAATTAATGTGAATTAAGAGCAATTTGTGGCCTCCTCACTTTGTGGATATCTTGAGTCCCGCATATAAATCTCACTGAACTGAGGCCAGCTCCGTATTTGTCCAGTAAACTTTTACTGTATTCAATGATTTCTTCATTGCTCTGAAAGTTATTAAATGCACAAACGACTGGCTCTGGAAGTACATACTCAGTTTTCCTACCGACAATCCTAAGTAGTTGTTGGCACAGAAATTCAGAATAGGACGATCTGATCCCGAAACTTTTATTGCGGTCTTTTGTGGGGACGTAATAATCCTCTCACTTTTATAGGTGCCTGCCTTCTTGATGTCATCGATCTGCTCCCGGAGAATACTGCGAAATTGTCCGGCTGCTGCTGTATTCGACAGGCATCTTGCGCTGATTATCGCTAAAATTAAAAATCGGTTTTGCGTTAGAAACGGTTGAAAACACGCGCACGTTGCTACTATAAATAACACAACTTTTGTGAAAAGCAATTCATCAGCGACGACCACATTAATTATGAGTCGATCATATTTCACTGATGGCGAATGATGGTGCATTTAATTATTCATGTGCGACACAATAAAGATCTAGTAACCTTGCAGATTCAGGAGATGTTTTAATTCAGATTTCATCATTTTCACTTTCAAGTTCATTAACAAGAACCGAGGAAATTGAAATTACAAAGATACAGAGCCGCGCACAAGTTTCCTAGTTCGAAATCACCTCCGGTCTTTCGCGTTGTTGCATGAAAGACTGAATAATAAGTCGCCGGGTTTCTATACGTTGGGTCGTCGGGGATTAGGGCGGGTATCTATCCATTGATTTAATAACGTGATGTAGTTGATCGTATGTTGTTATGTCGAAACCGAAAGTAGCTTACTCTTACTCTCTTCTCTCTGGATTCCGGAGTGGCACTTGGTCAATATACCGGTTGAATTTTTCATCTCGCGATGAATTTGTAAATTAATTCGAGAAAGTACGCGTAATGAGTATGAAAAATAAGTTTTAATAGTGAACATGGGTTCACGGTAAATATTTCGTTGAGGAACTTAAATTAAAACAGCAGTGCATCAGAAAATTTGCATGGAATGCTGTTATCCCGGAAAACAGCTTAAAAACATAAATTTCCAAAGACAAGGTAATAGGAACAGGATCCGAATTTGGAAACTCTTCTGGTAAAGTAAATTTGAATTCGAGGGCTAATAAGGATCAAGCGGCCAAGCTAATAAAAACGACTGCGGTCTGGGGAATTAAGAGCTATTAAGAGCTGGGGGAACTGAATTATATTGTATAAGCACAGACGTTAGCTATAGGGAGAATAATAAATTTTCATTACTAGACAATACAATTATAGTTTATCTGGGGAATCTATTCTTTCTACATGATAAATTTAATTTACGCTTGTTTACATTATTGTAAAATAAAGATTCTGTTGTAGTTAACAATAGTGATTCATTTGCGTTGTTCAGTTAGAGATGGATAGTGATCTAGTTTGATCAGTTAACTGACGCTCGTGTGCGACTAATAATTTGACGCCTTTGAATAAACCTACCCTTAAAAAAGAAAAGAAAACCTGTTTAACGTTTGTTTGTTATATAAAAATTGAATGAAAAACAAAAAAAGTCAAATATAAAGCAACATTAGCAAAAATAATAATAAAAATAGCAGAAAAGTAGTGCATAATTTCCCAATTAAATCCCTTTTTCGGGTTTTAATTCTAGCAAAAACAACTATTTGTGTCGGAGCATAACTAGGTTCCGCATAAAGAAAATAATATCTTGATACGAACTTACCATCGAAAAAGCTGTGGATTAAAGAAACATTGGTATACATAATGATAACAAAACGACGTGTGATGTGGAGCCATATTTGTTGAAAAACCACTTTGGCTCTGTGCATGCATCCATAATTTCTCAAATTTATTAAAATCTTATCATCGCACACATTTACCATTGCTAAAATATCCTCTCCAAGCTCTCAGTCTGATTTTCGACCTATCAGTATACTTTCCCTTCTTACTAAGGCCATTGAGAGACTCATTTGCAATCCATTGCAGGCCTATACCCACATACATTTCTCCCTGAATAAATGTGATATCTGTTATCTAACGCTATTAGACTTCTCTAAGACATCTAAGGCATTCGCTTGAATACTCCATTTTCCTAAGATATCACTTTTGATATCGAATTTTGGGAATCGATTCATTTTTTCGAAATATCGCCATCATTGCTACGCGTTACGAGCGAACAAAAACGAACCTTCGTTGGCGTTCTCTAAACCATCCACACCGACTCAACGATGGCTAACGAAACCCTTCGTTGGTGATCGTTGGCTTGGGGTATGCGCAGCATAGAGAACGCCTTCCAGGATAACGGTATTTGAAGATTTTTTTAGGATGTAGGCCTATGTGACTAAATATTGTTTGTGCACCAGTCTAACGTCATGTCCTTGCATATTTATGTGACAAAGGGTAAAAAACGCTAAAATTTCGACTTTAATTCCCTTCACCTGAATGAAAAGGAGTAAAAGAGGAAGTACACTTATTTAAAAGCCACTAGCGTTCCCTACGAAATGTCGTTAGACCGGTACACAAACAATGTTTAGGCTAAACTATACCGTAAATAGATCTTCAAATGCCGTTATCCCCACTCTCTTCCCCCTCGCATCCCCCTTTCTTTCTAACTTTTGGTTTGTTTTATGGACAAACTTTTTATTGATCTCATTTTTAGATCATTGATAAAAAGTTGTAATGGTCCTCTTTTTGAAGCAAATAGGAGGCTACTCAGAGAAATATAGTTTTCCTTGTGGCATGAATTCTTTTTTATTCCCCTATGGCAGATGAAGGCCTGCCGGATTCCTGTAGACAACTGTACAGACTCTTGCCACCGATTCTCGTCTCTAATTCAGGTGAAATCGGTGGTGGTTCCTCGGGGGAGTAAGCGTACTTTCGGACATCTGCCAGCCTCCAATCAGGGATCAGCATAGTATTTGAGGTTTACCCCCGCGCTTTTCATGGAATTGCTCGGGCCGATTCCCTCTATAACATGAGAATCACTGGAGTTTCAACTCCGTAGCAGTCACAAGCACAACAAAGATGTGCTGTCGCAAACTCTGGAGAGACACAGTCATAGAAACGACTAGGATTCTATAACCGATGATAATGGTGAATGATAGAATAAAAATTCATATATAAATATAATATACATATGTACGACAATTAGTTTAGTGAAAATTTTATATCAAATGTGAGGCCAAATTAAAGATAATGAAGTGGCATGCATAAATTTCAAAGAAATCGCTATGCCGGCAATACCGGCTGCCAATTAAGAAAACTTTTATCGTAAGAAATTTAAAGACAGCTACTTTTGTTTGTTTATTCACACTTTTCGGAAGGTAATTAAGCGATGAACTTTCAAAATATGAATAAAGTTGGACAAGGAGCACCTAGTTAAAATCAAAGCTAAACTGAGAACTCAATAAAACATGGAATTTAAAAAACCCATACCTACTCCATTGGCTGAAACGCCACAAATCAAAGTACGTCGAGAGTTCCGCCGCAAATTTATCATAAATTAACTTGAAGAAAGTAAAAATGTATGATACGACTAAAATTTGTGTCACTTGTTAGCTGCAAATTTGAATTACACCCGCTTAATACTTAAAAATTTGAAATGTACTGAATTAATTTTATTCACAAGGAGGAAACGTTTGTAGTCTCACAGCCTAAATTATGGAAACAGATTCTTATAATTGTTATACGTAGCTTTATTGAAATCTATCAGAAAAGAGATGTCGCTAAATGAAAGAAAGCGTTTAAAAGCAAAAATGACAATTGGAAATGTCAAATGACATGTCAGTGATTTGTCCACATACATGTTGCACTTCCTCACTCCGGACTCCGGTTGCGACTCGTGTCACTTGATTAAGGTTAGTATACTAATTTTTAATTTATTTTTCAATTGTAAACAAAATCATGAGTTACATGTACAGTTATTTTATCATACGGAATTTAAATCCTTTTACTCCCAACAGATAAAAAATGGCACCAAGTGTAGCGCTGCCAAAAGAACGGTATGAGCCCCAAACGGCGGGCATCAATGCAATTTTATTAGGTCCGCCAGGTTCTGGAAAAGGGACGCAGGTAAAAATATTCTATATTTACATTAAAGTAGTTATCCTTCAATGAGGGAATTGTTTCAGGCTTTTATTTTAATGTTTTCATTCTATTGTGCAACAAAGTTTATCGCACGTTAAGATTACGTAAAAAACAATTGACCTTTTACCTCTTAAATAAAATTGTATGTCTTATCAGTGTAGAGCTGACATTGAGAACTTAAGTGAAGGTAACCTGACGCTACCCGAAAATAGAATGATAAGCCATTCGATTATGTCCTCTTCGTTTAAGATTCCTAATTTCTAGCTACCCTTCTTTAAATGCTACAAAGTTAGAAAGTGTATCTATAATCACCAATACTTGGCTACTGAATTTGCTTAAAGATACATCTTAATATTCAAAGAATTTCCTAACTAAAGACTATTCTTCGATATCTAACTGTTGTGTGCCTGTTGAACAACAATTGGATATAATATTAGGCTTAGTTGGAAGTTAAGAACTTGTTATTACGATAAGTATGCAGTCACTTAATACCCTAAATTTCACACAAAGAAGGCTTGTGTAAACTGACCAGGAACTAACTTCGGAAAAGGCCATTTATTCAATGCATTTCTACATTTAATAAAGATCTTATAGATTACGTGGTTCATTCTTCTTTTTTGTTCATCATTAGAATGTTGAACATCTGAATATATAGAACGCAGGACCTTTTGCTCAAAGACTGCAAGTGCTATCATAATTTCTGTCCAGACGCTACCTAAGATGAAGTTGCCACGGGCCTAATAATTACTCAATAAATCTGCGGTTATACTCTAGATGTGGGGTATTAAAAGTTTTAACAAACGTTTGTAACATCTTAAAGTATTTGTGATAAAAGGCTTAGAAGGCAATAAAAATCTGGCCTTTGCTGAAATCTGTCTATTAACTATTTAGAATTTTTACTCCCTACTCTTTCACTACGAGAAGCGACTATAGTCGCTCTCCGTCAAGTACCAATTACCCTGCGTCTAGAATTCCTCATTCAATTAACAAACACGAATTCACGTAACAATTCAATATTTCCTTGCTTAAAATGTATTTTTGTGTTTTAGGCGCCCCTACTAAAAGAAAAGTATTGTGTGTGCCACCTATCAACTGGTGACATGTTGAGAGCTGAAATTGCCTCTGGTTCAAAACTAGGGGCCCAGCTCAAGGAAGTTATGGACGCGGGTAAATTAGTATCCGATGATCTAGTGGTGGATATGATCGACAGCAATCTTGACAAACCTGAATGTAGGAATGGATTTCTGCTCGATGGATTTCCTCGTACCGTTCCTCAAGCTCAAAAGGTAATAACATTTTGTTAACGTATTC
Source organism: Dasypogon diadema (assembly GCA_006980735.1). Lineage (NCBI taxonomy): Eukaryota > Metazoa > Arthropoda > Insecta > Diptera > Asilidae > Dasypogon > Dasypogon diadema. The sequence goes on from QYTT01082215.1 coordinate 39,590, forward strand.
AATTGGAATTTGTAGATCAAACTTGTAGCTGGATGAGTTATTAGTGAAACGTAAAACGGGTCTTGATGCAGTGGTTGAATTTTCTATAGACGACAGTTTGCTTGTCAGGCGAATCACTGGACGCTTAATTCACCCACCAAGTGGGAGATCATATCATGAAGAATTCCATCCACCAAAAGTCAATATGCGAGATGATGTAATATTTAAATTATTTTGAAGAGAAATTAGATTAATTGTAATTACTGTAGGTGACTGGAGAGCCACTTATCCGTAGAAGTGATGATAATGCGGAAGCATTAAAGAAACGCTTAGAGGCCTACCACAAACAAACACGGCCACTTGTAGATTATTATTCCTTACGTGGAATACATTTTAAAATAGATGCATCTAAAAGTTCAAAAGATGTATTCGCAAACATCGATAGCATTTTTATGCGGCAACAACGACAGCAACGACAACGCGCTGTTCTATGATTCGTCTTTCATAACACAAACCAGCCAAACTTCATTATTATCAGGAAGTAAAGTGTAATATGTATTCCGCATGAACTACTGAGAACATTCTATTTTTTTTTTAATATTTGATTGAATTCAATCAAAAGGATAGAATCTGTAAGATACTATTCTTGTTAAATGGCACGAGTGTATTAAAGGGTGTTGAGTAAATATTGTTTTTGATTAACCACTGTCCCTAACTGATCACAATTATTTCATTCCAAGCTCTAATTCTGAATCCTATAAGTTGCCTGATTTTACCTCAATTTTACGATATACAATGAGGAACTAACGTGGGTTTCCATAGGACATATGTAGTTGCACTCTTGTTTTTCCTTCGAGATAAGAACAAAGAAGGAGCGGGTCAACGGAAGAAATCGCTTGCAACTTAAGGAGGAGTTACAATGGTGCAGCTGCGGTTAAAGCCAAAGCGCACCTTGTAGCAGATCGTGCGGTTGAAGCAAAGATTGCGGCGAACTGAGTTACATTTGTGCTGCGCATCAAACTGTCAAAGGGTTTGCGTTTGGTCAGGGACAGTTTTACAAGTTTTTTTTACTAATATTAATTTTTACAATGGACAATTTCGAATTGGTGGAGTTTTTAGTAAATGTGATTATTATGTGCTACTGTGCATAAAAATTAAAGAGAACCATAGATGACCTCATAAAGGACAACTGTGTGTATAGCCACGCTTCAAAGTTAGAAAGTTGCAAACTTCCAGCTTCAACTCATGCAGCAGCCGCAGCAGCATCATTGTAATCCCCACTTAAAACAAAAACAACTATAACTTGGAATTACTTTGTGAAAGGAACGAAGACACATAGCAGAAGCATAGTTTTGTTCTTTTGTTACATAGCACAGGAATGTGTAATGAAAGAAAAGAGCTATGCCTTTGCTGACACGATTGTTTTTGCTTTGCATTGAATTGGGAATACGGCGCCACAAAGGAATAGAAAAAATGTAAAAAAAGCACAGAGCACACAGCCAAAAGAAAGAGCCTCTGTCTTTGCTGCACACTGCTCTGTGCTGCGAAGAAGATATGATGGTAGTGATACTGGCATTTATACAAAAACTTTGGCTACCCTGTTCTGCACTGTAACCTTGGTAACAATTTCTAACTTTTACATGATATTTGGCAATTATTCAGCCTCATTGTCGTATCCATTCCGAACGGAAAAATTTCCGAATTCCTACACAGTTTCGAAACTTTTTCCGTTCGGAACGGATATGATGATAAGGCTTATTATTAAATTAACCAATAGCAGTAAATATGAGATGATATTTCACAATTCTCACTTTTTTACTTGCAATTTGAATCAAGAATTTTTTTATTAAAAAAAGACAAATTTGTAAAATGTTATAATTTCAATTTTATTCACTTCCTTCATTCATTAACAGTAAGTAGTGCTCCATTCCAATTACGGATGAGATTGATATGAAAATTTTTCGAGCATTGTTTTAAAGGCCAGTCTGAACATCATGGACAGGTGTTGAGATTATTTGTAAATTATTCGTTGCGTGCATGCATGCTGATGTGTTGCTTCAAATTATCCTTGGCCCGGCGTATACATATACATGCCTCACACATCATCCAATATTTCCACTACTACATAATGTTTTCTCTAATTAAACTTTTCCTGTAGATTATTCGTATTTTGCTTCTGCTTCTTCATCTGCTACTGATATGCCAATCTTCAAAGAATTACTCAGCTTTATTGTCTTATCCTTTCGGAACGGGAATATCCCGAAACCCTTGTATTTGTT
>QYTT01082216.1:0-31316 GCA_006980735.1 Dasypogon diadema
ACTCAGGTTAGAGTTCCAAATCGATTGGATCTTCCAGGTGCCTGGAAGAATTACGCCAGATATAACCTCGAGCTGACCCATGCGTTAATCGAGAGTCCTTGAGGTTTCGTCGCAGACTTAGGAGACTTGGCCGTTCCTGGCGATATCATTGACATTTCTGGGAACGTCTTGATCCCAGCCAATACCCCAATTCTAGGGCGAGTTTTAGTTGCGGCGCGGGAGAAGTTCTGCTATATCGACACCAATAACTCTGGGTCGTTTATGATATGGTGTGGAGGCCTCCGCCTACCTAATTTGGTGAATTGACAACACGATCCACACGTGTCGCAATTATCGGCTTAAACCCGCCGAAGTTCGCTGGACTGTCCTGGTAGCGTGCACATCTTGGGATTGAGCCGGGGGCAATAGGTGGTGTAACTTCTAGAGTTTTCTACTGTTACTCCACTTGCTTTAGAGACACTTGTGTGTCATTTAAATTGCTTCGTCATAGTCTAATACACCCGAACTAGCTTTCGCATATCGATCCACGGGTCCAGAGAACCTTCACGCGTCTGCTTCAGCGAAGTAACCCTATTTCACAGGCTCTTCGTTTGCCCGACATTTCAGGATATCATGGAGCTTGTTGGTTGATTTGTCAGCTAATGAGCCCACTGTTCGACACAGAGCGATTAACGTTCCTCATAGGTCAGAGGACTTGCAATGGAGTGAGCCGTCTGCTTAGCTTTGTCTTGTGGTTGGCTAAGTCGACAATTCACTTCTATTACATGAGAGCAGGGTAGGGGGAGTACACTGAAAAGGCACCTCGTCGTCAGATTGCAGAAGCGCATGCGCCTCAAATATCTGGTGATGGAACCAAGGATCTTTAACACCATCCGGGCTCATTTGGGGGTCGTAAGTGATGGAGCGGAGCGTGGCAGCATCTCTGCAGCAGGAAGCAAATGTGTGTGTACAGTCTCTATGCTTTTGTGTTGCTAGTTAGGCTTAACAGGCTAAGTTAGCTTCGTGCGAGGATCTCCACATTGGGAGATCCTTTGAAAAATAGTTTTTAGAGATGGACACTTCTGGTCCCCCAGAACCTTCTGGTTGGCCGGCCTTTAAAGCCCAGTCCCTTTATGTTTGAGGTTCCCGTAGGGCCTTCAGGAACTAACACAAATAAAAAAATGATTATTAATACGCTGATATGACTTTACTTTCGCCTCTTTTAAACTGAGAGTTCCTAATGAGCCGCTGGTCTAGAATTAAACCTAAATATTTGGTCTGATTAGAAAACTGAACAGTGGTTCCCTCAATAGTTAGAGCTATAAAAGAGTTTCCTTCTGCAATTAAATGGGATCAGAACTACATACTTTTTGTTCGTTGACTCGCAGTTTGACTTGTTTACCCTAATTATGTGGTGATACGGCATCATAACAATTTTATCACTGGACAAATTTCCCACTTTATCCTAGTACCATGTGGTAATATCCCTTTTATCAATTTTTTATACCGAACACTACTTATGCGTGGGTAGGTTTTGGAAGGTGGGCTCTCTAATTTCCAGAAAATTAGAGTTCTATCGTCAACTTTGTGTGTGGCTCAGGTGAAAGTAATTTTACTTAGTATCACATTGTACTAAATCTCCTTTTTCATTTTTTTAGTATACCACAGTGTGTTTTCATTTTAAAGAAAGAAAGAAGCAGATTCTTTAACATGAATTTTTATACCACATCCAAAATTAGACGACATAAATCTCACAATTATTCGGGAGGCTGCAGCTTTAACCCAGCGAATCCTAAAAATCACTTAGAGACGAAAACTTCCGGTTCAGTTTGTCTGAAACTCTGGAAGCCCAAGAAATCACGGATTGCATACAAAATTCATTTAAGCCCCGTTGCCCTAAGTCTGGACTGTCCTCGGAGGCCCCAGAGTAGTATCCACGGCATCGGGTGTATATCGTAACGTGTCTTTGCCCATGTACAAATCACCTTCCGAGTTATCTGGCACCGGCACACATGTATCTGTTCCCGTTCGCCTAAAGAGAGCACATACAGAATTGCTTCCACGCCTGCATACAAATGTTGCCTCGTTACAAACCAGGTCTCTCACTAAGCCAGGAGGTCAAGTTCACAGTCAGTGTGGGTGGAATTCTATTTCGCATTGCTCACCCAAGTAAGTCAATGCTTAACTGCTCCAGATCGCCCCCGAAACGATAACTTTCTTAGCAGACAGACTCTAAGTGTCATTAAACATAAATTTGGAGACTCGTGGATAAGCCAGAAAAAGAAGACGAACGAGTGGGGAAGACGAATAACTTCGAACCCTTGCAGCCGGGAATCCTTGGAAAGTTTCACTTTCATCTTCGAGTGAAAATCATAACGTCCTGTGCATACACAACCAGCCGCCCTCGTTCCACCAGAAACAGGAAGAAGTGAGTCCACAATTCAACAGAACAATTTTAGCATTCAACTGCCACACGAAATGCAGTTCAGTGCCTGCATCCCTTACTCGCCTGGTATCAGGAATTGGCGAGATGTCGTGTACCGCAGGATAAGCAAGAACCACCCCGCGCCACAACAGCTCTCGATGTGTTGGAATGCTGTCGTATACTAAAGCTGCAAATGTGTGAGTTGTATGCTAAATCCGTTGCCTCATTTGACTTTCAAATTTAATGCAGCCCCGTTTTTACGTTTTCGTCCTCCGATAAATTGGGCTATCACGAGGCCAGTGGGGAATCATCCACAACTCATTCACTCCCTGACTGCAACACAGTTCAAGTTGGGGTGCCCGAAAAGGAATCATCGATGAATCGAGGATGTGTTGTTAACGAATCGAACTGAAAATTTTCGAGTGTACAAGAGCTCCCCCCCGTCGTTGGAAGGAAGCATCCTCCCTCATCGAGTTATAAATTTGTCTACGCAACGTCTTCCCAGAGTTGTGACTGGCTCCCAAGAAATTCAAGGTTCTCAAAAGAAAAGTTATCGCCAGACACACATGAAATTCCTCAGATCTCGTACATCACAGAAACTGGGTCGTTGCCCTGAGGTTTGAGCTCCCATCAAAAACGGATTTTAAGTGTACAAGGGGAGGCTGGAATTGGAGGAGCCCTGCGGATATGAAAACAGGACCTGCGGCATTTTATGAAGTAGCTACGGCCGCACACTCATTTTTACTGTGACTTTTATTACTTGGTGGGTGGATAATCTGCAAGTGAACAGTTTTATTGTTCGGCGAACGCTGCCACAACAACTCCAAACTGCTCCTGACGTCCGCAAAGTAGGCGAAATTCCAGAAATATGTATCTGGGTCAGATTTTATGGGCTTTTATTAATGTTGCAAAGATTGAGGAAACATTTACATGTGCTCTTCTAAGGGATTAAGTTGAAAGTTAGGAGCGCTCTGTCACTGATTAATTGCTCAACGGAAATCTCATTGGGAGATTTGAAGCAGTAAACTGTGTAGGGTTTTTTCTGTGCTTTCCAAATTTAGCGGAAAGAGAACTGTACATTTCCAAAGTTATGTCTTTTCCAATAACGTTAGTATAGGAAGTTGTGAATTGGCTATAATTGCCCTATAAATAGAAAGAAAATTTTTGCTTTCGTTCTGAACATGCCCGCTTTTTTCCTTTTCACGGATTTTGATAGAAGCACAGCTTTTCATTAGTGGAAGATTAAAAATTCTGTAGTCGTTTTGATCTGCAATTAACTACGTTTTTATTTTCTAAATAGAAGTCTTTGGAATATTCTCCCAGTCCCAGGCACCCTAGTCCCTCTCTCAGCGGTTTATGAAAGCCTTGCCTTAGGGTGATTGTAATTGGATACACTGGATCCCGATTAACTATGGCGTAATGGTTAAGTTAAATCAGTTTATATAATTTGTCTAACAATCAGTCAATATTACCCCACCTGTCGGTAACCGTGATATGCTATGATGAACATATTAGAATATAATTTGTCTAACAATCAGTCAATATTACCCCACCTGTCGGTAATTTTGATCATTGTCTTATATCGGCCCAATTTTCCATCTCTTCCCCGAAGGCCTCTAAGCCATCATTCAAGAGACTATATAGTGACTAGTATGGCAAGCTTGAGTATAACTGGCATGGGCTCAATAAATTCTTCAAGGAAATCAAGTGGACTGATTGTTTTGCCTCAAAGAATGTTGAGTACTGCTGCGAGATATTAATCAATATCATCTGGTTCGGGGATATACGCCTTTATTCCTCATTATTATCAATTATTCGACTTATTAACAACTTTTGGTGTACACAAGACTGCAAAAGAGCTATGAGGAATAAGAAAACGGCTTTTCGGGCCCGAAAACAAGGCGGATCTATATTCAAGCCTACAATAAACACAATTAAATACTTGATCTTTCAATCTTAATAAGGTATCTATGTACCAAATTTCAACTCTCTAATTTAAAGCGTTCTCAAGATAACGCGTGAACGGACAGACGGACAAACAGACAGACAGGCAGGCGGACATCTATTAAACGATTCTTTTTCTTCTCCCATTAATGGCAATATAGTCTATTTCTGTGTATTATGAATATTTTTATGCGTTACAAACTGTTGATATCTCAATTACTTTCTCGTCAAAATTTTCTTGAAATTTCTGAAAAATATTAAAATTATTATTCCTCCGCCTCTGATAAATATCACTTACCATTTTAGCTAGTCGCCTCTGCCTCAAAGTCCTCCAAATAATGCACATTTTGTGCATCATAAGCAAATTTGCTGCCTTTGGCAGCCAAAGCTATTGTTGATACATTGAAATGTCAACTGGCGCATGCGCTCTTCTTCTTTTTTGGGGTATAAATAGAGGCATCGAGTAGGCTTGAAGTCACACTCGAATCAGACTCGCAGTGGAGCTGATCATTGGCGCTTGCAGTGAAAGTGCGAGTTCAAGCTGCTTTGAGGCTAAAAATATAACTACACTGAATTGAAGTGTAAGCTTCCTTCCTCTGCCAACTATTGGCCCATAAATGAAAGATTTGATTTCACTTCTCTTTTGCGCTCGTTTTGGAGGCATTTAAATTCAAACCTTTTCCTAATCCCACGAACTATATATATAGTCCCAATCCTTCTAGCATCCTTTAGTCTTGCAACAGACTCGTGTTGGAGCTGTTGGGACTAGATTGCACTGCATTGAAGTACAAATTAACACTCGAATTGGAAGTGTTCGGCAGCGCAGCACTGCTTTGAAGTGCTGCTTATAAAATTCTTGGGGAATTACTCCCTCGTGAAGCACTTCCTTTTAAATATTCACTGCACCTCAGTGAGGTGCTGCGCTGTTTTGAAACGCACCTTCAAACATATTTATTAATTCATTTTACTAATAATTATTTCTCTTCTTCTCTTTCCACAGGTTGAATTTAAATTGGATTTCATTTTTTTCATTTGGCTTATTATCATTTAGTTTTTAATTTCCTTTGAATTGTTTTTACGTTATTATTTGAATTGCTTATTTTTATTAGTTTTGCTTTGAATTGTTTTCTTTTGTTTGAATTATTATTTTGTTTTGCTTTGGTTTATTATTTGCCTTATTTTGTATTCTTTATTTATCTTAATTTTTTGGAATTGTAGTTAAAAGCTTTTTATTTGGATTTTTAATGATTTTTTTTTTTATATCCGGCACCTGTTCCCCTTATTTTGCTAAGCCACCGAGTGTGGACTTAACACAAACGTTTGCTTAAACTTATACCCTACATCTATGGTATAATGAGCTATCTTACGCCTCAAAGGCATCTTCCATCTTTTATTAAAAACGCACTGCTTTACACAAGTAAAGCATAAAAAGCAAAATTTCAGTTACAGGTTCGCTGTATAAATACAAGAAAAGTATGCCTTTACTTTATTTATATCTTCAAATAAAAAAAAAAATTAATTACGACGATATAATCGAAACTGATAGCGTAATAGGAAGGCAATTCCCTATTTGCACCGAGAGAAATGCGGAGTGACGAATTCCTTTGAAAATTGTATAGCGCCGGGCGGGGATGTCACAGATGAATTGTATGTGAGCAGAGAAAATTTCACACATACTCGTGTATCTTAAGTCCTGAGAGATTCCGGTAGAGTAATAAACGTTGAAAGCCTTCGTGTATAGCCTTCCGAAGGGAGCATTCAGCTTAGTATTGTTCATTGAGATAAAAACCAAGGGTGGAATGCTGGTGGCGGAGGAAACTTTGGTCCCCTGTCTTTTCGTTTTTTATTCATATTTGAAATCAAGATAACATTTCAACCGCCAACCATCTATGCATACGTCCCACGTTAACACAAGTTACTGACTTTCCTTATCACCAAACACATTTCATTCCACTAGTGCGAAGAATAGGGTGAAGCGCCAAGGGAGTATTGAGGGACGGGGTGAACGTGCAAATGTAACCGAAAATATCGCGAGACTGCTGCATATAAAAGTCATACAATTTAGCAATAAGTCTGATTTCCGTACAACACCACACACTCCACCATTTAAAATGGCACGGCGAACGAGCATTCCATGAGATATACTCAGACTCACCCATCCAGACTAAGCAATCCGCCAAACAACCCCGGTCCCGACAACGAGGGTAGTCCAACTTAGTCGTCCGTGTGCATTAAATTAAAGTAATTGCCAGTTTGTGTTGTTCAATTGTTTTTTTATTTTTATGGTTTATTAAAAGAGGACTACTGGAGGATAACTCTCATTATTGTCCTTTTGGATTGCAGCACCAATGAAAACAATAAAAGACGAAAGCAACAACTACACTGCCGGCAAGGAATTATAATGGCGAAAGAAAAAATAACAGGAACCGTTTGCTTATGGGTACTTGGGGCGGCTTAAAGTCGTTTCAGTCAAATGGCAATGGAGGGGATTTATCAGAATCAAAAAATATGCTCGCCTCGTTTAATGAGGCTTAAGCGATTCTCTTTATTAAATTTTAAGATATATTTTGTCTTGGATTTTTTCTGACCCACTAATTGTCGGCTAAAATGAGGAGGAACTGCTTTAAACTGCTGGAGAGAGTGAAATTTTATGAAGAACGAATTTGTGGGGATTTTTTTGTTTTGTACGTCAATGAAATCAATTGGGATAAATCTGAAGATTCTAAAATATTCTTGAAATGAAATGGCATAATGTCTTGTTCAGCGACTAAAAAAGATTTATTACATTTATGGCTTTTTCAATACAATGACACCAACCATCGCACCTGAATAACATAGAGCACTTCTATCAAATGTAGAAGTCAACTACAGAACCCTCCATGGGAGTTCATGGGAACAGATTCACGTTAGGCTTCTTCATCGTCCACCAACTAAGAGCAATAAAATCTCAAATGAGATTCTTCTTCATTCTCCTCTCTTGGTACTCTTTAAGAGTCTATTCTAGAAACAATTTGTTATCTTCATGAAGTTAATGTATTTGTAACTCATACAAGCTGTTTGGTGTAAGAATATAATATTTCCGGAAGGTTATGGGTCTTGAAGAGAGGATTTCGTTCGGCTTCCACGATAACGAGATTTTTTCCAAATAATACCCAGTAACCTTATAATTATACACCAACCTATTTTTTCACAGTTTAGCCAAAGCTCAGGGGATACACTATGCTTCTGCAGCACAGCCCTAGCGAAAAGGATAACAGGAAGGGGAGGAAAGGAGTTAGGGTGTCGAGTGTAGGTGTCGGTTCACATTCTGTTTGAACAACTACGGCCTGTAGTCTAGGCGGACTCCTCAAGGATTCATAAAATTTCATTCTTCTATAAGATCTTGTCTCGTAGACGGAAGGGTGGAAACGACTTAAAGCGCGGGTATCATGCTAGGGATCTACAAGGAATCACATCAGAAATTTTGTAGGAGCAATATCCATTGAAAAGGCAGACATCTGTGCTCCAGAGAACCGATTTTAGTAGTTATTGTCTCGTCGTAAATGAGCTGAAAGGCCTTCTTTTGAACTTTGTCCAACGCGGGCAATGCAGTGCGTCGTGTCCCTGCTCAAATACCAGAACTTTATTCGAGTTTAGGTCTGATGTGGGTCTTACAAATGAGCGCTAAGCATTTCATCCTATGCGAAACCTGCCTGCATACACCCTCACCCTTCTCCAGAATCCCAGGGGCCGACCACCGCAGAGGATGATTTCCTCGGCTTAGCCGATTTACCATCTAGGTGTTTTTTCATTGCCATATATATTTCAGCGATAACCTGTTCGGCATCAGAGACCCTACCTTCAGCGTCTACTAAAAGTTGATATTTTTTTAGGGTCATCACCCTGTATCACGAAGTTGTCCCTTCTTTAGGATAAACGTTCTAATTTGGGAAACAGTAAAACCTTCGGGTTTTCCCTTTGGCTGCAACCAGATTTTCTATGATATATTCTTAACCTATATCACTTATAATAGGCATCGAACCAACCACCACTTATTGAAGCGTCTCAATAAGCGAAAGCTATTATAGTTTTGTTTTTAAACAGAATACGTCACCCACTGGTAGTTACTAAATTAAGGCTGAATTAATCCAAGCGTTGTTGTCTCTTCTTCATGGAAATAAAACTTGTCATTTCTGCTTTAAAAAGTGATGCGCCTCAGAACTCTCATGAGATATCTGGGGAAATTCCAAGCAATTCAAATTTTCTCAAAACCGTAATATTATGAAATTAAATTAGAAGTTGCCACCATTTAGCTTTACAAGTTCGGGAATTTGCAACTTGCAAACCAGCTATGGAATTACACCTCGTGTGGAAAAGCTATAAATTTTTATTATACAAATTGCAACATTAAGAGAAAGGTGTTAATAGCGCCGGCATTTCAAAATGCGGATGCAATCGAGAGCGCTTTTCATTAAATCAATTGCCTTCGGACCCCTATCAAATCACAGAATCACATAAATTCCTCACTAATAGCAAGTTGTAAAGTTGGGCACCATGTTTCCAAAAATAACAGTAAACTGATAAATTTCACCGAACTGAAAATTTCAGCCTGAGAGCCAACTGCTAAAACAAAAACCACACTTAGCTGGATACCATTCCATGTATCTAGTTTGGAGAGCTGGACCCGCGACCAGGTCATAAATTCGTCGATGGTGCTATCGATAAAAGTTCGTCGTTGGTCGTTTTTTCAGCTAGGTAATGATTCCTCTGTTAATTGGCTACTTAATGGTTGGGTCATTCGAGTGGTTTTTTTCACGTGGATGTATAATTTCTGGGATTTTACTTAAAAGCCACAAAAATTCGAAGGCCAACATCTCATCTCTGCATCTCACGTTGCTTTATGTCAGAGATTCTTTCAAGCTTTGATGTTATCTGGGATTGTCAGCGAGATGGTTCGCAATATAAATCGCCACGACAGGTGGTGGGACCGTCCCAAATTTATATCTCGACCTTTCCAAGGCAACCAGTAATGGGAAATTATCTAAAATCCTATTAGAGACCAGCTGTTATGTGGTCGTACTTTCACCTAATTAGAAATACAAAAACTTGACCACAAAAATAATTTATGGCTTGAAAGTTCTTAGGGAGATTTCGTTTTTCCAAAATAAGGAAAACACAAAACTGAGGTGACCGGAAAATTATTTATTCCTTACAAAAAAGTATCTATAGTGCGACGTGAATGATGATCTGTTTTGTTCAAATTTTATGACTATTGGCCAATTGACGCTTTTATTGCTATTGCCCTTCTCGAGTTCTTTACTAGTTTTCTATCGGATAGTGTGACAAAAATAAAACCGAAGTACCAGCCAGCCGTAGTAAGAGGGAGATTTGGACTTTGATAATAGCATGCGTTCGAATCAACACTTCATTAAACGCAAAACGTCTACTTCTCTCCAAGACGCATTGGCTTATCAATTAGTCGATCTCTCAATGAATATGGGACGTACCACTCGCAGATCCAAGGCTCTCCCTCCAGATTACCATAGATCCAGCGCAAAGAAAAAAATATTCTATTTAAGACTTGAGAATTCTATTAAATCCAGGTTTATGCCTCGTGCCCTAAAACAAAACTTTTTTCAGTGCAACCATAGTAGTTTTTTGTTCGAATGTAAAAAATAAACACAAAAGGTAGTAACGCGGCAAGGAGATAACCCTCCGGTCTTATTTGGTTCTATATATGCGAGCGGTTGTCCAGTGGCCCGGCTTGTGATACCACGGTATCCACACTATGGATGGATATAGGCATGACGAAAGAAATACGCGAGCAGCACTGCACGGTACTTCGCCAATGCCCAGTAGCACTTGAATGTCGATATCCAGTCGCATCGACAATAAATTTGCAGTGCTCAGACAACATAGGGAACATCCAGCCAGAGATATCAAAGATGAAGTACACAGCAAAAAGTGCAACCGAGAGTTGTGCACCCCGAGCCTAGAAGGCTGCTGGCCGCTTGAATGCATGGACCAGACGTTCTTGTCCATTAACCAAAAGAGGAGAACACAAGAACAAGGAATATGGGGCTCCGCCAGGTACAACAAGATCAAGACCAGCAAAAATTGTAGCCATAAATAATAAAGTGCTTGAGCTTCAGACGAAAGATACTGCGAGTGGTAGCCGAAGGGCCGGCGGCACCGTACACCAGTGACTGACCAGATTTGAGAAACCACCAGAAACTTGTACCGCTTCAGGACGAAAGGATTTTTCGTTTGATCTTGAAAAGTGGTCGAGATTGTGAACTTATTTTGGCGATAGCTTCTTTTTTGCTCGCCTGGAATTCCTTTACGGCTGGATCTGGAAATTAAGTTTTTTTCTTCACGAAACGCCAAGACAATTTCACAAAATTCAAAAGTCTCTTAATTTATCAATTGACCAGAGGTTTGGGACAGATATCGAAATTCGGCAGAACTCCTCCGATTCGGTAGCTGTGGCCGGACTCACTGCTTTTTCGTGTCACCATTTCAGATGCAGAGCTTTGTGCAGGGGACGACTAATTAAGATCGTGTGGGTGGCATCAGAATTTAAACTGAAAGATAGCAAATTTCCTCTTAACACTAAGCGGCGATACATACTAATAGAACTGGCCTGCCCGACAGGCCAGGGTAAGATATAGCATCAGTGGTAACTTTTTAATCTCCTTCCTTAGCCCCGCACGCGGGAACTTGCGCGGGATAGTCGGAAGTCTTTCGTTTTTATTTTCCATCTTGGAGCAAATTGGAAAATCGTCGAAGGATATGCAAAGGAGCACTTAAAGTAAATTTGCGAAGGGCCTCGCAGAAGGAACAATAAAAGGAAATTCAAGAAATTAGCAAGAAATGGAATTCAACGTGTAGTCGGACGAAAAAATCTGAAGGGCGTATAATGGAGGACTGGAAAAAATGAAAACGAAAGTATTGTGGTTGGCAAAGAAATATAATGGGCGCCCTTAATTAATTGCTTCCTGTGATGCTGCAATGGTATACCCAGGAGATTTGACCACGGTTAGGTATTTTCTAATTTGGATTCAAAAGATACTTTTCGGGTGAAGGTGCACCATTTAAGATTGTCATTTCAGCTTTATTTAAAACCATTTCATGAAATTTATCCCTTTAAAGGAGGTTCTCTGATTTAATGTAACTGGGCACCCGTAATAGGTCATACATTTCTTGACTGCCCATTAGGATTTTGTACTTCACTAAAGCGGATATCGGCATGATTTCCCTGCTAACTATTCCACACCAGAGATATGCTATTTTACCTCAGCAGGACAGTTTCCTCAAATATTCTAAAGGGAACCCTATGATTGCGGAGCATTCTTAAGATATTTCTTTATATTTGAAAATTATCACATTTTTTCGGTGATTGGGCAGGTCATTTGATAATTTCAATTTTTCTGTTTCTTGAGTCATATTTCAAAACAGAATCTTATATCGTAACTTGTTGTCTTTTTTAGTCAAAAAGAAGAAGAAAGAGGGATTTTTTTAGCGTTCATGAATGCTGTTGCATTTATAATAGAAAACATATATGTTAAATATATATAGAAACAAGAAACCCCTAGATTTTGTTATGGGATTATTCTCTATAAGAGAACTGTGAAATTCAATAGTTTCTAGACCTAAGATCACGTTGCTAATCACTGCTCTTAGCGTCCTTACTTCTCTTTTAACTGAAATTTTCCCTAAAAAGTTATTGCTACTACCTTTTATCATTTGTTTTCTGCCCTTTGTACATAGGGAAATATTATTAACACACTGACAGTCACAATTAACATAAAAGTTTTCGTGAGAAAATTACGTATTAAAATGCCTTTGTCGTGAGAGAGCTTTTAAATGATAGTTACCGGTGACTGACACGGCGCTCAAGGTGTAAATTTTGGTGCACACCCGAGTCTCGTACCACCAACTTCCTTCTGACAATAATTTCGGTGAATATGAGTTCATTACAATAAAAATTCCAAGGGTAGTAATCATATATGTATATATTTAGGCTGAGTCTACTAAAACTGCAAGTCAAAGGACTGAAAATTCTTTTTCATTATCTCTTCATGTTCTGTTCTCTCACTCCGGAAGAATATCAGAAAGCAGTGATTCCTTGATGATATTCGGTACCTTCTCTGTTCATTATTCACGTCTAATGTACGCATCCATTGCGACAGGAAATTATGATATGACTCCGATGGTCTTTCGTTTTCCTGCGATTTTTCGCGAGCTGTGGCGAGGGAAATGTAAATAATAAATATATAAAGTAAGCATAAAATTTGTCTATTATTAAAAATTTTTTGGTGAAATTCCGAATTCGATTGAGTAGGATGAATTTTTGTATGGGAAATTTTTCTTTCGTGCTAACTATCTCAAAACGTAGTAGAGGTATGGAAAAAGTTTGATCGGGAATCGCCATATCTAAATAATTGCAAAGGAACTTCCGTCCACCAGTTCCTTTCCCTAGCTGAAGTCGTTTTCTTAATATTCAACAGAAAAAATTTGTATTACGAAGTCTTATTTTCCCCTATTAGGGGAAGAGGTTATAGAGTTTAATATGATGTGGAACATTATTTAAACTTTTCAGGACATTTACACATATGCTGACGTTTGATTGTTTTTATAAAAATTTTTATCACCTCACTAAACTCTAATGCTGGTGATGTAATTTAAATTAACTCTGCTATTCCTAAACAAACAGCGAAAGCTTTTGAAAATTGAGGTAAAACTTTTTTGCACTTCTTATAACGTTAATGGTGGCAAATATTCAGTTAGTTCACTGAAAAGTCATCGTACAAAATTTTCTGATATTATTTTTAAATAGGCTGGAAGTTTATTATTTCAAGTAAATCTGTATTAGGTGATAACGAAATTTGTAAGGATATAGAATACATTCAGTTCTAATTATTGTGTGAATTTAAAAATGCAATTAGTAATATTAGTTGTATTTCACAACAAAAGAGTAAATGTACCATATGTGTACAATGATCGCTTAGGGTTAT
Organism: Dasypogon diadema; assembly: GCA_006980735.1. Lineage (NCBI taxonomy): Eukaryota > Metazoa > Arthropoda > Insecta > Diptera > Asilidae > Dasypogon > Dasypogon diadema. Next base: position 13,345 of record QYTT01082216.1, read on the forward strand.
ATTTTTATTTCTACTCTGTTTTTAATTATGGAATAACAAAATACAAGACTTTGTAAAAAGATGCGGGCTCAGGGAAACACTCTAGTTTTAAAACTATACAAGAAACATAATTAGCAATTTCAAATAATTTTGAAGCTTAGATATATCTGTAGCATGGGTTTGGTTGTAATATTTTTCTAAATGCTCCCAAAATATAAAAATAAAAATTTCTGATTCGTTGAAGAAATTTTTTTTTCTTAGAGAATATTGTTTCAATTTTAATTTTAATGCCACAGTTTGTGAGAAATATAGCTCTGGTTATACAAAAATTAAATCAAGCTGATATATTCAAAAACAAAGAAGTTGGAGTGATTCCTGTGCCGCAAAACAAAAAATTATAGCTTTTGCGAAAATGCAAAGAACTCAAGACATGTTATAGTGCACAAATTATGTTAGCTTTTGTTACATCATAATATTCCCTTAAAAACATTTTTTATCTTACTAAAAATTCTTAGAATTGTCTAGCACCCTATGTAAGTCCCCCTTATATTATATATTCCATTTTATTACTGATGTGGCGCGGCGTTCCAAACTCAGTAAAATTGTTAGGACGGAGCGCTGTCGCATTAGCATAATACATGAGGAAAATTACATTTTAGTTGAAAAAAATTCACAAAAATGTTTGGAAAACACTGCCTAGGTAATAAAATACAAGAAAAATATTTAAAATTTTTGGATTTTTTGGGTAAATTGTAACCTTAATACACCAGAACGACCAATGAACACAAATGTGGACATTATTTTTCTTGTGTATTATTAATGCTTTTTGAATTACTTTCAATTTGTTTAATTATACCATTTTGAAGTGTACAAAATATAACTACAATAAAAAACCTTGTCCTATGTTTCTAACTTTAGAAAAAATCGCTTCCTAAAAAAACCAAAATACACAAAACATATTCTACCTCTGATGTCTTCAGGAAAACTGTCTCAATTATCTTTTTTGCCCTGTTGAGTACTTTGTGGCAATTGTGGGTTACTTACACGAAGTAAAATTGTTTAATTACACTACGAGAAATATTCAAAAAAATCAACATGAAAAGAAGCTATAATTGGTTTATTATTACAACGCACAATCTACGTTCATTTATTTATTGATATTTGTGTATTCCATCTAGGGAAAAATTTAAGTCAACCCCCTATGAAAGAAAAATGGGATTTAATGACACCCGAAGAATGTCGGAATCTCATAAGCACCTTTCCAGATCACGTGTCTGCAGTTACTAAAACAAAAGGCAACGTAAAGAAATTATAATTTTATTTTTTTTTAATATGTCCGAAAATAGATCGAAATCATTTTCTTTTAGCTTAGTGTTACTTACATTAAAATTTTTGCAATTTTTTTAAATTCCACCAAATTATATCTAACTAACACGAAACGAAAAACACGAACTACACGAACCTTGCAAAAGTTCGAACTACACGTGTATTGCTTTACTAAGGTTTGCGTAACTCATGTTTTGCATACGCGGGCTTAGTAAGATTTTTACTTTACATTCAGTGGGAGGCTGAAAAATACACGATCTTGGAATATATGACGTGTGAAATGAAAGGGGAAGATGACTACTAAGCAGTAGTGTAATAACAAATACTTGTTGCAGGGTGAGGGAGTGTTGAAAAACCCAGTTTAAAAGTAGAAGGGGCGATATCTCGGTAAGTATAGAAGATATCGATACGTGCGTGGTCTCAAATGAAAGGAGGTGATGTGCTCTACACGGTACTAAAATAAAATGCAGTAGTTGCTTGGCGAGGGGGCGTTCAAAAATTCAGTTGTATGATGAAGGGGTTGATATCTCGGGAACTAGAGAAGATATCAGTACGCGTGCGGTGTCAAATGAAATTCGCTGATGAGCACGATACTACAGTAAAATGCAATCGAGCTATCTCAGAGAGCTCATCTTCCCTTTTCATTTGCGGCCTTATACGTACCGCTGTCATGTCTGGTTCCTGAGATATAACCCATCCTAGACTTCGACTGCGTTTGAAAAACCACTTTGATTATTCCCATTCCCAAAGTCCGGCAAAGCCTCCGTTCTGATACTGTGCTTCTTAACTAAGCTAGTAATTCCCAATCCATTTATAAACATTCTTAACAAGTTTTTTAAGAGTAAGCACAACATCAATCCCAAACACATTTGCCAATAAACGCAACTAGTGGTTGACAGTCATATTGATACGATATTGAAGTTATGAAAATTTTGTTTATTTTTTTACATTAAAAGGTAGTGCAATTCAAAAGTGCCACTGAGTGCTAATTAGCTTCCTAAAAACACAATTAAATTCCTTTCTCTTATAAATTTGAAAACCTCAAAGGAAATTAAAATGAAAGCATTCCATAAAATCAAGTTAGGAAAAGGTGCGAAAAGTATAAAAAATTTAATACTTTTGACTAGCTTTGAGGTGAAAGTGTGAACTGTATTAGAAGTGTAAATTTGAAACGAAATAGAGCAGTAAAGAGCTACACTTCCGAAATAGATTCAGGTTATGAAAATCAACTAAATACAGCTTCCTAAGTGTGCTTGAACACAAAAGGTGCTAAAATTTTTTCTGTTGTGTAATGAAATAATTTTAAGTGCTAGTAAAGACTGGTGTGAACATTTTGAAAAATACTGTAGAGATGAATGGAGAAAATCTGAAGATTTTATTATCTAATTAGATAGATCTCAAACATTTTCACTTTCGATATTGCTGAAATTCGTTAGACTGAGGAAGAGTTTTTATTATTATTCCCCTGCTTGACTTTTAATTTTTGTTGTATCTATGAACGAAAGAGTCCTATCCTGCCTCTTGCATATATTTAGATATTTATTTATTCTTGGTGCCATTAATTTCCCATTTTACTTTCTTCCATCCATCTTCTGCCATTTATTTCTATGACTTAACCAAGGCAATACTAATTAACACAAGGTAAAATTTAAGTATTATATTTTCACTTAAGAATTTATTATAGTTTAGATTCCATTAGACCCCATTATTAAATCTAAATTTTTTAAAACACAACTGGTCTGACAACCTTAAAATAGGTTTGGCTGTTACAAATCATGAATTGAAGTGGGTGTGCTAGGCACCTATGTCTTTGCACTACCATTCTCTTTATTTTCGGTAATGCGAGTAATGCAAACGAAAGCACCGGTAATGCGTGAATAAATGTAATGCAACTTTCCATTTCCATTACTTGCCCAAAATAATGGGAATAGGCATTACTATTATTGAAATAATGGTGATGTAATAGTAATGTAATGGAAACTAACCAGCTCTGGGACGCGATATGTAGACAATTTTGTAGGCAACAACAAGAATGCATCGGAGACACATTACAGTCAAACTCCAACAAAAGTGCATCAGCAGCAAGACAATGAAGGTAAACAACAGCTTTAATTATTTTCCGCACATAAACATGAAATTCAAATTGTAAAAATTGTATCGAAACATACGGCAGCTTACTTCAGCGCAATTTTGCCACAATTAAAATTTCAAGTAAGACATTAACACTCTCTAGCATCTTGTTAAGGTTTAAAGAACGGTAACACTGTTATAAATTGCGTCTCCCCCTTACTTAAAAATTTTTTTTTTAAAAAAGCACTCACTAACCTTGTCTTAACATTTATATTTTGTATATCGACCAGAATAAACTTCTTTCCTCAGCACTGTTTTCTGAGTTTCGATCAGAATAGCCAGTATTTTAATTTGGGTATCGACCAGATTAAAAATTTATAATTGACCTCCATTCAGAGCTATTCTTTCCTGGTATCGACTAGAATAAAGATTCGTTTCACACCATATTCTGAGCGTCGATCAGAGCATCCAAGTATCGACTAGAATTAAGATTGCAGTCTTCCACAGATTATTCTGAGTATCGATCAGAATAGAGATTTTCTGTACCTTACTCTATAGGATTCACTATCACCCTATTGTGAATACCGAGCAGAATAGAGATCCTTTTCTCACCTCATTCCATTCCTAACAAAAGTTCTGCGATTTCAAACCAGGTGAGTCGATTTTTTTATATCTTCCAACTGTTTATTTTTATAATTTGGGTTGCGTTCTTGAAAATTTCGCTTTTTTATTCAAATTTCAGTCTCTAGTGAATTGCAATCACATAAGTTGAAAAGTATATTCTTGATTGGTAATACATAGTGAATTTTTTACATTTTCCATTTTCAGTAAAATAAATTGTGCTTAAATGTAACTGGTGCTTTTTGTCTATCTATATGATTTTTAGCATAAAATACATGCTCCCTCAAGCAAAACAGCAACTTATAACATTCTCAGTCATTTCATACATTCGAGTAACTTCGATACGATATCTAAGAATATCCCAGCCTAAATACTCTCCCCTACAATCCTACTTCAGTTTTTCTTATGATCGCGTCCAGTGACATACCAGTAGACCTGACTTTCTAAGAAGCATCCTCTGATAGATCCCTCTTAATATTCCTTAAGAATATCCATTTTAATATAACCAGTCTTTTAAATATTTCAGTCTGTTGGACTTAAAATTTTTGGGATCCACATGGTTGTCGCAGGTACAGGTAACCATTTACGTGCAAGCATGCCTGCAATATCCTCTGCAAGTGTTATACGTCCAAATATTTCCCTTTAATTAATTGTACGCGAATTATTCCATGGCATTTTAAGCTCCAGAGCAGTGAGCCAGTGCCATATCTACCCTTTATTTACTCTCATTGTTTCATTGCTGCAACATGCCAATCGATCTTTAAGAATGTGAGATTAGAGCTATCTTCGGCGATTTTGTCTGCAAAGGGCTAACTATCAGAGAAGTGTGTCAAAAACATAATTTCCTAAGCCTGCGTTTTCATTTCAATAAATGATCGCGTCTAGAGTTAAGAGTTAGAAAAACCTGTTTTTCAGGTGTCTTCTAAAAGCCCTGATTAGTCTTAATAACTGCCGAAGTTCATCTAGTGCTGCAGAGTAGTCCAAAATGACCTGCCTTCTTAAAATTGAGTTTTCAGAATAACATCAAACCGTTTAGAAGTGTGAACATTTTTTTTTCTTGAAATTTATCCCAAGAAACCTAGCTTGAAAAAATAGTAAAACTCTCCGCAATATGATAAAACTTATAATAATAATAATAATTGTTGGTGTGATCGACTCACTTAAAATGACCAGCTGTTCTTGAATACATTAAGACCTTGGAAAAAATGAGGCTAAAAGTAAAGGTATTAGAACATTCAGGCAACATAGAGACTAAGGCAGGCGGGGTAGCAGTATAAGCCATAAAATGAACATAGAAACTTTATGATTAGTGAGATGTAACACCTGAAAAGTACTGCGTAGTGGACGAAGACTTTTCCATGCGGCCGAAGATACTGCTATGGCAAGCGATCCTCTAGAACCTCATCTTTCAGTGGAGGTATTATCAACATCAAAATTTATGTGAAAAAGTGTCTACAGCGACGTTTTCTGCCACTTTTAAAGAAGCACATCGAGGAAACTATTTTTTAGCTAAAATTAATCACGTCCTAACAAAGAAAAAAGAGGTGGACGCACTATCAACTTGGACCCATTGGAACATATTGGACTTGAGCCCAAACTGAGCGAAAACTTGATTTCTATGTTTATGGACTGTTGAAAGCTGAACATTTCCAAAAAAGAGAATTCCAATCCTAATGTGCAGTGTCAAGAGAAAATTAAGCATTTTCAAAAATCAAATAGTAAACAAATAAGTGTTTGTGAAGTGCTGGAAAATAAAGGAAATTCCATTAAGAAATAAAACATAAATCCTCTATAGAACAGTCCTTACAACTCGGAAAAGATTGTATTAACCCAGTGACGATGATCACACAAAAAAGCCTCCTTCATTCCAAGGATGCGAAAATATGTGGACAGGTGTAAAGTGAATAAAATCCTTTGTCTGTGCTAAGACAACTTTCTGATAATAAAACAAAAAGTATTATAGTAGAAAAGAAAATCATCATTTAAATAGATAGATGGCAATCCGCTATAAAATCATCACGTGAGATATACTTTTCTGAGATACCTACTATTGCGACTCAGCCATGCTTTTGCACTTACAGGGCACCTCTAAATCTTTCGGGAATCTATGAATATAGTATAGCATAAGTTTTATATTTGAATAAACATCTCTGTTTATTTTTTCAATAAATTAAATACAATTGTCCTTGCAGAATGGTATATGTGATAATTTACTTGAGTTATCCTGAGAATTTTCGGTTCCAGAATGCTTGTAATACCTTTAAAATTTCTCGAATCACAGCACTTTGTACGGATAGCATATATCACATACAGTCCTCATTTTCGATTACCTTTTCAATTACCTGATAAAAATCAAAGAATTTTGAAAAATTGTATAAAGATAGTTTTAATAGACTTCTTATTTATTTTTAGCTTCCCAGCTTTAATCGTCTATTTCTTGTGCTTGGTAACATTTGTAAAGAGACTCATCTTAAGAAAATTGCCAATTCCTCTGGTGTAAAAACCAATTAAGTAGAAATCTCCCTTTCCAGAAGGATTTCCTCCTTAAAGTGTCCCAATTCTCTTTGCTTCGGACCACCATTCGTTACATCCACCCCTTGCAAAGTGAAGCTGAACGACAATGCTCCCAATTTTCTGTTTTGTAAAATTTAAAGCAATTGTACGCGCGTACAATACTCAGAATAGGGTTCATTCTATTTTTTTTTCCCGGGTATGACGCGAAGCCAGAGTTGCGAGGGGTCCTATAATGGAAGATGCCGTGCTATACGAAGTACAAAAATATTTCTCCCCTGACACCATCTAACGATTCCACAACAATATTGACAGAGGTCACGTATTCAAGTAAGGACTGCATTTTTCTTATTTTTCCCTTTTTTTTTGCACGTGGTGATGGTGGTGGTGGTGGTGGTGGGAGTTGGTTGTAGCATTTCTTTCGTAGTTCCGTGACAAACTTCCTGCTCTTTGCTCTGAAATTTTAAAGCATTAGGCATAAAGATTATTACGACACACATGAATTTCTTACATTTTAGAAATTTAGCACGTTCAGATGTTTAGATAACTCTGCTGATTTGGAGCACCAACAAAATGGGCCTTTTTGGGTTATCAAATTTTTAGAATGCAGTCAATAGTTCACATTACTTAACCCAAATCTGTTCCAGTTCAAACTCATCTGCCCTTTCTGAATCCCACTGGTAACATTGTTGACAAACAACATAGTGGTTGGATACCGTTACGCTAGATTTGATTCCCTTCCAGAGTCTCATCAAGGCTTTAATTGCCGCCCATTCGTTTTGATTACTTGGCGGCTAAGATGGAACCCACGGCGATACCAAAAACCTTGTCATTAGGAAAAGATATGGACCACGATTATCTTTTACTAGGAGTTTTTGTGTTGGTTTGATTCAGTACCTTAAGGTAATGCGGCGTCCTAGTGCATCTTTTCAGTCGTTTCGTGCACTAATGTCGCAACTTTTTTGTGGCCTGCTATCATAACGACACCAGATTCCAACCCGACCCCATGGTGTGGGACATTTTTCACTCCACGAGCCAAGATATATGAGAGATGGGGACCATACCTTTACTGCTTTTAGGTTTTCGGTAATTTTTAAAGCACCTAGAAACGTTACTCATTCCCCTGAGTAACAAATCTAATTTGGTGGCAATAAAGACGGAAATTGGTTGTTGTCTTCCCGTGTCTGGCCTAGTTCGTGGAGTGTAGCTGGTAAGATACTTTGAAGCAATTAGTTGATGTCTTTGGAAACTATTGCCCTGCTAGTACAGAACTTGAATTTGAAAATCGTTTTTAAATCAGATGAACCGGTTCAGTGGGATGATAAAAAGTAGTTTCACACTGTAATCAACTAATAAAGTAATTTCCTTGGACTGAGTTATGAGCTTGTTCTTTAATAAGCTGCTCTACATATTTCTTGATAACGTATTTTTTGTGCATACTTAAAAAGATGTAAAAATTATGGAGCGGAAAATATTTGTACCAATCATAATATCGTGGAATAGATGGCACTCGGGAGAGCACTCTGAAAAGATACAGCCATATAAGCAATGATGGCAAGTCGTTTAATACCAACGAGATTTTTCTCACAATGGAAAACTTTTCGAAACCTTTAAAGTAGCTGAAAAAGGATAATTTCAGAGCAACGCCCGTAACCCGCATTATGATGGGAATTATTCAGGAATAAAACTTTTATGTGTGCATATTTGCTCTGGATGATTTGCTGTATAATAATGTACAGGTAAGGTTTCCAAATTTATTTTAATAATCAGATATTATTTTTTAGAATGCCGTTTTTGAAATATAATAAACTTAATAAGATGTGATAAAAAAAATAAATAAATAAAAAAAATAAAATTGACCATACTCATCTCCAGGTCTCTTATCGTTGTGCATTGCGATAAAATGATACCATATTGTTTGGTATAATTGATCACGGATAAATCTATACTAAACATAAATGCGTAATTCCTGCTCTAATCAACGTACTTCGTGTTCCTTAGTGGATTTCCTGCAAGCAGTCTTTTACGAAAAGACTTCTTTTCTTTAAACCTTTCGAATATGTAAATCAGAGTTGAAATTTGAAGTGACATCTTTTAAGGGTCTCAGTGGAAGACAAAATATGACAATGAGGTTCGGCTGCAAGTCGGGTCTTAGACTACGGGCCCTGGCACACCTATGTACCATTCGTATTTTATTGTGGTACAAATATGTACCAAGCGTCTAGTCCAGTTGCGGAATTTTGTAGCAATCAATCCTATGCATTTGATTAAATATGATACAATAGACACTGCTTACACCAAAGACAACCAGAATGGCATCTATCGGGATCAATCCGTCTTATTCAGGGATATATTTACAATAAGACTTGTCTCTCTAAAGAAGTGAAAAAACCATAAGTACCCTACTTTTATATTTTTATTTTTTTTATTTTTTAAGGCGTTGCCTAAGCTTAGGGACAACCCTATGATGCCCATAGCACAACTTTAGCCGGAAGGAAATTAGGGAAGGGGAGATTGGGAAATTTTAACCTGACAAATGTTGCAAGTGAGCCACAATTTTTTTTTTTGCGTGAATTTTTTTTTACTGTGCAACATCCCAGTGGCTTCACAAGTACAATTCTTGTCAGTAGAATTGCCTCAACCACTGGTACCCAGAAAAATCGCCGTGTCCTGTGCGGGATTCGAACCCACGCCAACAGGGAAGAAACTCTGCGGACGTACGCCTCAGCCCACTAGACCACCGGTGTGGGTATATATAGTATCAAAACAGCGTTCATAGAGATTCTCTTGAAGTCAATTACAAAAGGGATAAAAAATGGTGACAAGCTAAGCCGTCTGATCCAGGCAGTCACAGTCCCTTTCTGGGAATAATAATACCAACAGAGATGGATCAGCTAGCCAAAGTCAACTACATTTATAAGCTATTATTTCATCACGTCACAAAATTATCGCCATTAAATTCAGTTCGAACATGTGAATTTGGATGAAAGTTTTTCAATCAAAGGAGAACGATCGCCTCTAAATTTGTATTTTGAAACGTGCGAGGTCCTTCGTCTGAACCGAGTTGGCATAGGGAAATTTCCTCAAATACCGGACCGTACCTAATACCAGACAAGGATTACAACTCTTTGTGTGTAATTTGAAATCATATTTTACACGCAACTTGTGCATTCGTGATATCAGAAATAAATGAATAATGCAATGATGATCCATGTTGCTTGAACATGAAGAAAAAAAGATGATATTGTTTTTGTGTGGTTATGATATTATATCACATACTAAAAGATGTTTTTAAAACTATTTTCTAATAATACTACTAGTATTACATTACCATTTTATCAAAAGGATATAATTTTCTACTTGCTTATGGCATTTTTATAAAATAAATAATACAAATATGTAATTGTATTATAAGGAGCTAGTTGTGTAATTTATCCATACAAAATATTACATTTTAACTGGGCTTTATGTGCTGGCTGCACGTATTTCTTAACTAAAAAAATATAACTCAATCGGAATATGGTTATGTCAAGTGCATATAAAGCATAGTTTGCTATAATACTTTAGTTCTGTAAACAATGCAACATTTGTACTCAGATCGTATTGTGATTTGAAAAAAAAAATCAAATATTGGAATAGTGAATCCCTAGCGCTATATATGAGCCTACTACATGGGATCTTCTAGTCCTCAGAATGGGACAGAAAGATTTAAGAGAAAAAGACGCATTACACTATATATCTCATTTTTAAGAACGTCTCTATGAAAAGAGCACTAAATATCCCAGCCCAAAATAAAATATATTTTTTTAATTGACAGTTAAAGGAGACAACGACATCTTGTACACAAAGAACACTAGACAAAACAAAACTGATGCATGCTTTGATTCATTCTGGCCCTAATTAATATACAATAGGGATCTTCTCTAAACAGTGTCCAACTGGAAATATTACAATTAGAAAAGATATGCTTGCTTGAGAAATGATATAGATTTCCTATTTTACGTACCAGAAGTGTCAGACAAATCCAATTTTCTCATTGCTTCTGTTAATAAAATATTTGGAGACTGTCACTGAGACTGTCCTGTTGGAGGTAACAAGAAAACACGCAAAATTTATCAAATCTACAGGTTAAAAAAGATATATACTCAAGATCTCGTATACTCTTGTAATAACCGCTTTTTACAGGTATAAGGAAGAACGATATAAAACAAATTTGTAAACTATCGATTTAAGCTTCCCTGACACCACAGAAATATTTTAGTCTATTATTTTTGAGCCAGTGCTAAAAGAAACAATAGCAATCCCCTTAGGATAACTCCTTCCCCTTATAATTACGTGGACAAAGCTACCGTTTCTTTGGGTTGCTGTATCTTCCAGATTTCCTCAGAACTTAAACCTTAGATCCTCTTAAAATTAGTTAAAATTAATAAACCCTTGTTTTAATAGAGTATAATAATCGAACTTTTCAGGTCTTTCCCAAAAATTCCACAAGGTACGCTTTTTTTTTTTAAAGTACCTACGTGGTTCCAGAGAATACAATTAGTTTAGATTCGGGGCGACAGATGGTACCCTCGCCTGTGGAGAAGTATTCTTACAGAGCGCACCAGTGGTACACTGACTAGTAGACAGGTATTTTTGCGGGATGCACTAAATGCTAGTTGCTATTGATGTAAAATTATTCTCAAATCCTAAGAAAATTACCTTTCATTTCACCTCTACTTATTTTTGAATTGTCAATTGTTTGATTTAAAGTTACACATGTGCTAACTTTTGGATTGTAATAAGGAATTTTTGTAATTTTTGGATTGTAGTAAGGAATTGAAAAATTGGTTTACTGACTTCAATTTCTGTTGTACTTTTTCTTGTTGTACTTTTGAAAGGTGCAATAACTGAAGTATTGAAAATCGACATAAGTAAAACAAACGTGCAGGAAAGACTGTAGGTGGTAAAATTGGATTTTGCTAAGAGACAGTCCCCTTAATTTGATAGAAGAGCAGACATTAGAAAATATAAGAAAAGAACTTAAATCAAATAATAAATAAAATATATTAGGAAATAAATGTTTATGCAACAATAACAAAAACATTTTACGGATAATAGTGCTAAAAAACATCGTAAGTTTATTCGTACATTCCTCTTACCACTTTATCAAGTTTATTTCATAATTTATTTCATATAATATTCATTGTCTACATTGTTGACATAGATTACATTTTCTACGTTAAAGACGAAGACTACGTCATTTTTTACGCGTCAACAATGGTGTAAATTACGTCGTGCAGACAATTTGTCCATCACTGTCATACGCTAACATCATTGATAAGCTTGAGTAAAGCAGTATCACAACTGTCATTGGCCCTGAAACCATTTTGTGTTTGATTTAAAAGGTTGTTGTTTTCTTAATATTTACTAATGCTGTTAGTTATAATCGTCTCTAGTGCTTTGGTTAAACACGAAAGAATACTGAGAGCTCGATAATCTGTTGTCGAAGCAGGACATTATCATGGGAACCAGAACAACAGGGGCCAATTTCCAACACTTTTGATATTTTGAGGCGGAACCCAACCCCAAGCCGGTGGTAAATCTACTGAATTGTACTTGCACAGTAATTTCATGCTAAAAATTGTAGCTCATTTGCAACATTTATCAGGTTAAAATTTCCCAATCTCCCTTTCCCCAATTTCCTTCAGCCTAAGTTGTGCTATGTGCATCATAGGGTTGTCCCCTGAGCTTAGGCAATACCTTAAAAAAGTAGGCACCTTGCTGAAAATATAGGAGATGTTGGGAAGAAACAGGGGAAGGAGGGTTATTAAGAAACCACTGGGATCTGGGAATATTATCAACACCGGTTGGTTTGATTTAATGCAACGTGATACCTTTCTCAATAATACATATATTCCGTACATTGTTCCAAAGGGAGGAAAAGGAAGGTTAGCTATGAGATTGTCAGCAAAATAGGTGGTCTTAACAATAAGCTTCCTTAGTGGTACGTATTTATGAAAGAGAGAGATACTTAAACCATCGAGTATCTCTACCTGTTCCTCTACATCGGTTGAAGCATAAATTTCACTCCAGCTAAGTTTACAGACTTTCGAAAAAAGAGAGGTACAATACAGGACACTATAATAAAATTCGTATTTCTGTGAATAATAGGACTTGAATATAAGGTCATGATCGGACACACTTGGAAGAGATATTTGGTTGTCATCATATAGTCTATGAAGTAGTCAAGAAGAGAGGAGTAGTCTTGAGAAAAATGTGTGATTATATATCACTTCCATGGAAAGTTTTATGTGACTGCAGGATAGGATTATTTGGATTTTTCGGTTCTAATATATGTTTGGAATACATGGTTAAAATTGGAAATGTTTACTCAATAAACAATAATTTCTGATGTTGCTCAATACCAACATAAGTCAGTTGAAAGAAAAAATGTTGGCTTTTCAGGTTGTTGATTGGCACGGAAAAGGCAGTAACGTGGGTAAATTATTAGTATTATTATCAAAAGAGGTTTTAGTCGAAGAATAATGTACATACATTGTAAGACTTGATCATGAAAAGCAACAACGAAATAGTAGAGTGTTACACTATCCTCCGCCAATTGCTGCTATCAAGTAGAAATTGAAAATTATTGCGAAAAATAATTTTTCCAAAAAAGGTTGTGACTCCCAAGTTAAAGTAACTTCAATAAGTCCTACATTCTCTGAATTGTCTTCCTTAACTCTCCATATCATGTGCTCGTTATCAAATTAAGAGGACTGTCACTTTCTCAACATTTGAACCAGGAAAATTCCAAGAAAGTCAGTTTACTTGCTAAATTTTATCCACAGAATCCGAATTCTAAAATCAGATTACTCTACCATAAAATTTTCGTCATTGGTTAGAACAGAACTTAAAACATTTCGAGAACTTATCACAGATATTTCAGTAACAAATGCCATGTCAGCAAAATGAAACGCCTTGAATGTGTATCTCGTTGCATAAACTGTGGTAGGAGCTTAACCTCTTCTGACCATCTAAGGTGGATCAGATAACGTCCAAAGAAAAACTCAGAAGTTAAAAGGAAAAAAGTTCGAAAGATTAAGCTGATGTTACCATCGAGTTTAACACGCCATTTCCATGTGCCGGAGGTAAAGTGCAGAATGGGCTACAGCAAAAATCTGTGGGCAACATCCCAACCTGACAAAATCATCTCTTGAAACGGCGTGACATGAGATTTTGGTCTTAATTACCTAAACGGGACCGCGAGTACCAAAGGAACACCCAACAGAAGCACCAACTGATACGAGACTCCTTTACTTTTTGGTTTCGAAAGATTAATCAGTGTATTTGAGATTCCACAGGAGTTTTCGTCTTTTTCACTTCCTGCTGCCACTATATTCCACTGGACGTTATCGACCAAGAGAGAGGCTGGTGGATGACCGCCACCACTACACTAACGAAGCAACGTTTCATGTCCATCAGTTAAAGGAAGCCTTCTGAAATCCCACGATAGTAGGACCAGGTGAGATTATCGTCAACAGTAGCAGAGGAGGCGTAGAGACGCGGTGATTGCAGAGGAGTAACTTCGGTAAATCACTATTTGATGGTTGTGCATAGAGCTATGGTATACCGCAAATATATCTTAGATGGATAATGGATGTAACTGTGGCAATATATCTTAATATATCTATGCTGCCTCCTTCGGTAAAGATACACAGATACACCTAGGAGAGTGTACCCCATAGCTGGGGCGAACGAAAACCACCTCGCACTACATATATGCACATATCTAGATTTCATGGGTAAGTTTACCCTGATAAAGGTTTATAACTTCAGCCAACTATCATATATCAAATACCTTAGCTAGGTTATGTCTACATAATTGATTTTATAGTCGTGGTTGGGATCTGCACAAGGCACGTGACATACCAGGATATATTTCTTTAATCTTAAAGGGGAAACACTTTTGTTTCGTGATTCGGCTGATTCTTTTTGACGTTTGCAATGTTCGAGTGATTTATGCAAGGAGTGGGAGAAATTATTACAAAGTTTAGTGGAGTACCAAAAACAACCGGAAAATTTTGTATGGCTTTGCGCTTTCATACCGAAACGTTTAGGGAGGCACAATTTACTAGGACTATATTCGTTTTATATTTTTTACAGCAAAGATAATTTCTCTGAACAAAAAAAAAACAAAGCTTTTAGAATGGAAAGAAAGAAAGTCTGAAGCACTTTTCCAGCAACTGAAAGAAGTGATTCTTATTCGAGAGATCTTAGCCAAGCATTTCTTATAGGTCCAATCGGAACAGAATGAAAACGTTGCTGAAAGTGCCTACTAGATGCCTCTAAAAGCGCAACAAAGCAAATCCTAAAGGGATGAAATTGAAATTCTTGACAGTTTTTAATGATCATCCCCAAAAAATCTCGAATTCTCCCTTCCCAAATAAAACCATTTCGCGATTCCTCACCTAACCCTGTTGGAATCTCCTTGACGCACCCCTTTTCTCCTTACCAAATAACATGAAAAGTATTCGTCAGCGAAATCATTTTTACAGCACCCTTGACGCGGCAGACAATACCTGGCAAGAGGAGAATTTTAACAGCATCTGTGAGCATAATAAAAGTTAGCTAGGAAAAGGGATGATTTCGTGGTGTTGTGCATCAGTCGGAGGCACTCCTTGGTGAAGGGCTCTACCTTAAAGGAGGACCAATCAAAGGATTAGTACACTAAAGTTAAGTGAACAAAGTATTGCCAGTGTAACTATAAAATTTCTCCCTTGAGATAGATAACGATCTGCAACGACCTGAAAATCCTGTCCTTAACATTTCCTTGGTCCGTCGGTATGATGTCTCATTTCCAGCAGATTTGTAAAGCAATCGAATCCGACCATTGTAGGTCCTTCCTTAAGGACATATCTGAGATGTGGAACTATGGAATGTGATGTAATTTGCAATTGTCATATCTATCCTTTGAGGTTGGAGCCATCTTCCGCCCATTACATCCTCGAGATACCATGAATAGACCCAACCTAAATCCTGAAAGGTTCTTACTGGTCGCACACACCCTCGTTTTAGATACTAATTTGCGGGAATATGTGAGGACATACGGAAATCAAATGTTGCAACATTTGTGATTACTCCTTTGTTGTCGGTACTGCTGTTATTATTATTGTGTTGGGGAGGATGTGCTTCAATTTCGGATACCAAGAATGGAGGCGGCAAAGAACTTTAAGGCAAATCTACATCAAATAATCCACTGGCATTCAACTAATATGGGCAGCAAATGTGTTGCTCACTTTTAACCATTTCAGTCCATTATATCCTCTTCACAGTAAGAGCTTGAGCAATTTTGCATCTCCCTACCAGCAGACGTTATCGGTAAATAGAAAGTAATCTTCCGGAAAGTGACCTCCCAGTTTTATCCCCATTGACCTGCAAGTCGACACTCGTCCTTATCGGTAAGAGAGAAAAATCTCATATCCTTTTGTAGTCATTTCGATTTGATAAGGCGATAAAACCAAGCACAAAGTTAACGTTTAGAAGGGTGTGCTATTCCCCTCAGGGTGGGACTGATCCCCGACTCCTAGTATCTTTCATGTGTGACACAATGACGTGGCAAATAGTAAAACCGTTTGTTAGCAGGACATCAGCATGAAATTAAATGTAAAGACGCTGCAAGAGTGTGACTATTCGCAGGAAGCATACAAGTCCTTTGACCCTTTTTCTTGGAGTATGTATAACCCAAGGATATGGAGTTCAGGGTACCCAAATCTTTTGCGTGCATGACAACCTTCAGACTGTTTCATGAGAAGGCAATAAAATCGGAAATAGTTTTGTGGTGTAGGTAAACAACGCGTGTCCTTTCCACATACAGTACAGCATTATTCACACTTGTCTGCATCACCCTCTGGTGCTCCCGAAATCATCTACCATCTTATCCCCAGACTCAATCATTCTCTGCTGATTGTTTGTTTTTTGCCTCCTAAAAATGGAATCCTTTGAATAGTTCAGAAAAGGGAGAAATATTCCCGACATCTGGAGAAGCAAGGATTGCCGTTGTTCATTTCGATCTTATCCTTTTCTTCTTGCTGACTTGCGAATCAAAGGCAAACGGAATTGATGTAGAAAGCCCAAGCAAGAATCTATCAGCGATTGTAGTATGTTTAGGACTGGAATTCACTTTAAAAGTATGATCATCCTGCCGTCCATTAAATCCCCGCCGGGCCAGCGAAGAAAAGATGAACTCATGTCAAAATTGCCCCTTAAATTGGACAATTACATCTCTCCCTGGAACCCAATTTAAACTCAATTCATGAATTTGTCCTTATCGTATGGTCAGGAAATGTGTTTTCAACCGGAACGGCTGAAGTTAACTCAATCGTTCATGGGCTGGGGTGTACCGTGGTCAGTGAATGGTTAAAGGGACATTTATTTGAGGTAAGGGCATTTGACCGGATGCGGTCCAAATTGAGGACAATCTGAGAGAATCTATGGATATTAATTATGTCTACAATGGAAAGGATCAGTAAGGAACAAGTTCAGAGATTTATTAATTCGTTCAGGCAGAGGATTTTTCGAATTTGTGGTTTGAAGCAAATTTTCGTCAATACTTCAATTCACTAGGAGACTTTTGATGTATTGCTACTACAACCAGAGTAGAATTTTCTAATTTATTATTGTGAACTTAGCTTCTTTGCTAAGGTACTAGAAAAAGTTATTTATTCGCAGATTATGCATTATATCAGCAGAAATGACTTACTTACACCTTGGCAGTCTGGATTTCGTCCGCATCACAGCTGTGAAACAGCTATGATAAAAGTTACATCAGATATCTATGAAGCTCTGGACAATGATAATTTGACAATCCTTGTTTTACTTGACTTCAAAAAAGCTTTCGACTCAATCGATCACTCAAGACTGCTATCAAAA
Organism: Dasypogon diadema; assembly: GCA_006980735.1. Classification (NCBI taxonomy): domain Eukaryota; kingdom Metazoa; phylum Arthropoda; class Insecta; order Diptera; family Asilidae; genus Dasypogon; species Dasypogon diadema. The sequence goes on from QYTT01082216.1 coordinate 30,763, forward strand.
TTGGGCAATAATTTTCAGTTTTCCTCGTCAGCCTTAAACCTCTTCAAACAATTACTACTTGGACGTAGGCAGTATGTAAAGGTGGGAAATATACTCTCAGACAGCGTGCTTGTTAGCTGTGGTGTCCCCCAAGGTTCTATACTTGGACCACTTCTTTTCAGCCTTTATATTAATGATCTTCCAGCTGTCACTAAGGACGAACGAATTTATGACTGGGCGGTACGAAACAATTTAACTCTAAACCCTCTTAAGTCTAATTGCCTATCGATCTACAGAAATGATCTTGACCGGAATAATTTGCCACCGATCTTCTTAAACAAAAACAGGCTTAATTATGTTGAATCCGCCAGAAGTCTGGGTTTTGAGCTGAACTCGGGGTTCACATGTTGCAATTTTGTTAATGCCACAATAAAGAAAATTTATGGTTGTCTGCGTCGGTTATGGCTTAACTCTAGTTTACTAACCTTACATACAAGAAAAAAGTTAGTTGGAAGTCTTATAATTCCTCACTTAGGTATTTCGCGTAGGCGTTAGAAATTTCATTTTCCAAAAAA
>QYTT01082217.1:0-16646 GCA_006980735.1 Dasypogon diadema
TGGCTTTCAATACAAATATATGTGTGTATGCCAGAAATTGTATTTTCCAAGACTATTAACTGTACTTTAGGTAAATGAAGTTTTACCTCACATTATTTCAACCCATCTCTCCCCTTCTCTATATTTTTTCAGTCATTCAATCAACCGATTCGCTGCCAGCTTTTTTAGAAAAGCTTTCGTGAGTAAAATATATGCACAAATATATTAAGCAAGAGAGAGAGGTTAAAAGCTCACGCATATGTGTGGCAGTGAATATATTAATCTTCAAGTTACAAGATCGCAAACTCTGTTTGTTTTTTAGAAGCACAGAAATAGAGTGGATTATACACTACGACCCTTAAGCGTAGAGTCCCTCAGTTATTGATTGGTAAGATCGTAGGAACTCTGATGGCTCCTGTCTAAAACAGAGTCTAAGGGATGGGTTTCCACTTCCATCAGTTCTAGACATATGTTCGATCTGCTTAGTGCCCAGTTACCAAAACGACTGCAAATCTGGCTCTGGACTGTTCTTGAACAAAAATTCAACATTTTTTCCTTTTTAAAAACCCCTCAAGGCTTTTCATGTGTACACCCACATTTAACCCTACTCCAAAATTCCCTATTCCTCATTCCTCATTCCAGATCCACAGTCGCTTCTCATCACCACCTTTACTGCCTTCAATGCCGTGATAACATGGAACCAACAATAAAGTAATTCTCTTCAAATTCAATTTATTCAGAGAGTTCATAAGCGAGCGATTTGAACAGGGTTAGAATTCTCCATTAGTGATTCATAAAATCGGGAAACAGTAATATTGCAGTTGCGCCTAGACATATAAAAAATTCACGAAGACACGTTGGCTTATCGATATTTAACAATTTATAAAAGAAAATTAATACTCTTGAAATATGAAGTTATAGAATATAAAATAAGAATATAAAACAACCAAATATCTGCAAATTATGTGGTGAAACGTGATCAAATCACCCTATTGCCATTCTGCTATCCGAGAAAATAAGAATCTTGTAAGAACCTCGCAAGCGGAAGGCATCAAGAATCTACATTAGAGGAGGACAAGTTGTATTCTTTACAGGTCTCCTGCTTATGAAGAATGACGTCAAGTGCTCATTTAATATCCAAAAAGATGCCGGCTGCGGCTCTCTGCTGCAGAACATTTGCTTTTTTCAACCAGACCACAGAATAGAGACCAAATCAGAGGTCTCATATGGAATGAGAAATTGTTAGATGAAAATGAAATCTTACGACACGGTAAATCCCATCATGCACATCAGTCTGTCGTTTGGCTGTTCTGCAAACCTTAAGGTGTAAAAGACGGGTGCAAAAGAACAACAACAAAGAGCATGCGCCTACCACAATCCACTGCTTCGTTGTCATGCTTGTATCTGACTGACTCACGGTGGGATTTGACTTATCACAAAGTTGTGAATAAAATGTTGGAACATTTTGTTGTTCTTGATGGTATTTCTGAAATGTTCTGTATTCTGTGGCCAGATGGTACAAAGCAACGTTCTATTAATCTACCTGCCTAGTATGCGTGTTAATTTGGATGTGGGTTCCTGCTTGCTTATTTTCCCGCATCTATAACTATAACAAGAACCTAAAAGGTTCTTTGATTCACCTGTAATTAAACACTCGGCTGGCCATTTTTCACTCTAATCGTTAGTGTCTAGTGATGATCTCTTTTTTTTTCTTCCAGATAATATAAAATAGATGTTAAAGAATTAACGTAGTGGTGACGGCATGTGCAATTCCCTAAAAAATTGGGAAAATTACAACAGATGCCTGTCAAGAGAATATTATTAACAATGATAGTGCTCACAATTTTCCATAGTCAAAGCTTTTCTTGCCTTCTAAAAGTATACCCAGGCCGGTGGCCAAGTGGGCTAAGATGCACGTCTGCAGATTTTCTCCTCTACTGAAGGGAATTGTACTTGCAAAACCACTAGGATGTTGCACAGTAATTTTATGCCAATAAAAATTATGGTTCACTTACAACATTTGTCAGGTTAATTTTCCAATCACCCTCTCCCCTGGCCTCCACCTAAGCTGTGCTGTGTGTATCATATTGTTGTCCACTGAGCTTAGACAATACCTTAAAAAATTACTTCTGAACTTGATAGAAAGCGTTGTATTCCAAAGTCAAAGTAAACGGCTTAAGATACAAACACATATACTCAAGAACCCTGCTCTCCTAGAAGAGTTTTTGAGTAATAAGTTTTTTGTGGCTCTATTAAATTTAAAAGTAGTTACAAATTTAATGCTTCAACTTTAAAAGGACAAAAGCAATCCTTGGAAGTGTAGCAAAATAAAAGAAATGGTCAGTAGTGTTGATGTAGTAAAAATGATAAAGAAAATCGTCTATTTCTAAGATCTGACTTTACTTTCAGTTTTACAACTTGCAGACAGCAATTTACAGTATTGAAAATGAAAAAAAAAACTATTAGTAGACTATTGAAAATTTCAACCAAATCGCTTATAGTACACCTTTCATATCCCTTGTCTAAAAGTAGCAGTTTCTCTTCACCCCATCGTTAAATACCCCAATTTTTCACTATTGGTAACACTTCCAATTCTACACAATACCGAATGCAGCACTTCCTAAATTGTTTTTACGTAAATAATAATTTCATTTCATGCAGACAAAAACCCTAAGTACCGAAAATGGTTGCGCTTAAAATCTCTTTCCTAGCACAACTACATATAAACAACAAAAAGCCATTTAAATCTGGGGACAAATAATATTACTTCCATTTTCCGAACTCTGCAAACACTCATAACCAGAATCCCCTAATGATATCCATCCCACATGCAGAAGATTCCCAAAAAAAAACAGAAATACAAACTCTTGTCCTGTACTCTGCCGCCCTGGTTTAACTTTCTGAGAAATATTATTTCCGGGGGGATCTTCTTAACAAAACAATGGAGGAGTGGAGCCAGTAACCAAAGAGAACAAAACAGTGAGACTACCTCTTAAGGTAACAAACAAAAAATGTGCAACATTCAGCAGACAATTGAAATTCTCAAGAATGGAGCAGTAGTAAGTTTTATAGTTTTAAAACTTGACCCCGTCTGTAGGAACCTCGAAAAAGGAAAGTTTTATCAACTTCCTCCATTTACACTCACCATCTCCTAATGGATCCTGACAATGCTCCAAAGTAGTGTGCTGGTGCATACAGGACGACGACGACTACTCGGTTATTTATTATGCAAGGAGATAACAGGAACGATTCGCTGTTAACTTAACGGAGGATACAGGACATTAAGCAGTCGGATAAATTAAGCATTAAAGAAGACTGATGATTGCCGCGTTATATCTTTGTTGTCACTTAACTTTAAGTGTGAATTAAGTTTTGGTTTTAAATCATGGGAGCTTACTTTTGCTGTAGCACCAAAATCGGTGTAAAAAGATACTCGTATCACAAATTTCTTGTGTGATGTACACTTCGTATAAGTTGCTCGACATTTCTTTAAATTGGGGTAAAATGATCGATATAGGGGTACACTTTTTTCAATTCCTTAAATAGAATATGTGGAAGGTCATATTATTTGTTTCTTTCTACCCAGGATTTTCTTTACATTTTCATGTTATTCAGTTTATTGGAAATTATGGGAGAATGATTTTTTCACAATACAACCAAAACTATAATACTAAGTACAGACTTGGCCAGATAAGCGAAGGAAAGAAATTGGGATCAAGGGATTGATACTAGGAGATACAAATATACACTTCGTTTAAATGTTTGCGAATTATAGCCCGAGGGAAAAATAAAAGATGTTCCATTCAAGAAGAAATCACAAAATTTCACTTAAATTTGAGAGCGTTTAATTCAGACTGTGAGTCATTTAGAGGTCTGTAAACATCCAAGATTTTTGCAATGCAATGATATGTTGGTCCTACTTTTTGGAAAAGAATTCCTTCCAAGGCCGTAAATGATTTAGACATTTGTAAACATTCAAAACATTGCAATAACATTGTAGTCCTGCTCCTTGGGAAAGGATTCCTCACAATTTCAGAAGAAGATTTACAAAGGTAGGTGCTGTCAACAGCAAACAAAGTTGTTCTCGTCAACAAATCTTTTCTCTAATATACATTTAGAGCTATCTGATTAAGATACATGGACGATATAAGATATAGACCCAGGTTTTTAACCCCTCAGTGATGGCAGGCAGAAACACCACAAACCTATCTGGCATACTAGCTCCGTTGGTGATTCTCAGTAGTCATAGAAGTCATAGTAGTCTTTTAATAATAATGAATTTAACTACTAGCCCAGAAGGCGCACTTCTCAGTGTGAAACCAAAAATCATTTACCTATCTTCGTATTAAGCGGATGTGTTCAGATTAGGCTCCCCGGCAAGCATGCAAAACATGTAACTGTTAGTAAGGTTAATCCAATCGATAGGACAAGGAAACAAGAAAGTAGTTAGTAACGTTAACGCTTAACATGAATCACATGACCAGGAAAAGATGATTTTTAGTACACTCTTGAACATATTCAAATCAAAGTGCAAGTGTTTTCGTGATATTTTTCAAATCAACGTTGTTTGTGACGCAATAGCTCGACATCTCCAAATCACTGGGACTTCACTAAGAGTACCGCAGTAAGTCTTTCACCGGAAAAGTTCTCACTCGATGTTAAACTACAATAATAACTGACTTTTTCGTTAATTAATTAACTGATTCCAAATGTAAATTATGAAAGCACCATACGAACCTACTTATTAGCAGAAACCTGCAGCACCTTTCTACTGAAATGGAAAGGATTCACCATATCTCTACCTAACTTTATGCCAAGATTTATGTAGTACAATAAAACCAGAAACGATAGACCTTCATCCTCTATAGCTCAAAGCAATTAACACTGAGAAAAAAAAACTCCTTAAAATTGGGAAAAACGCTCTCGTGGAAGGCATACAAACTGCAAAAAAGTTAGTTATCCTTCCCCAGAGCCATCCTCTAAAGGCACTCAAATACTTCGGAAAGTATTCACCGTATGCACATGCACTGTGGGACGTCTACAATAACGGCAAGATATATAGGTCTAATGGACAATTTAATTAAAGCCATAAGTCATAAAGCGAATTGTTTCTTTTTCAGACTATGAAAGTATAGCCATTCATGTGTTGGGTGCCATTTTCGTGGTAATAATGGGGCCAGGCCAACTGCTGAGAATAAGGGTAATAAATTAAAAAAATGCATCCGAATCTGTTCTGTTCAAATTACATAGATGAAAAGCTGAAGACTAATGGGAACCGCGTAACATGAATGTTAGAGGAATTTCCTGTCCAAAAATTGTGACCAGAAAAAATGGTAGCCAACGAAAGTTGCATATTTTATGCATAAATTAGTTGGATGGGTTTTTTTGTTTTGCGACCAAGCATAATGCTCCAGAAACGCTTCTGCTAAAAGTCGTATTTTCATATCAAAACAAAAACACGAAAAAAGAATAAAGCGAAAGGTATATAACTCCAACTGGGTCTATGAAAACAGCAAATATCACTCCGGACTATCTAAATACCATACCAACAAACCAGGAACAGGAACATTTTAACCATTGGGAACTGTTCATGACTTCAACTGTGCAAATATTCCCAGTATTCATGTCCCTCTTCCCTTCCCACCAGAGATAATATATTCCCAGAAGTTAACTTTTCTGCTTCATGCACAATGCAACTTATAATTTCACGGACTGATATCCTGTAAGAAATTCCTCATGCTGGGAGACAGACAAAGAGAAAGAGAGAAGGGCAGAACAGAGAAAAGGAACAAGAAGGATGGCTGCCAAGAATGTGTGGACGTGCATAACTTTAAGGATCACATTCCCTGAGGCGATGCAACTTACTTCACCAAGGAGATCGTTGGATGAAGGAAACGAATTCCAGTTACTAAAAATTTCAATTACCTCGTACGTTTCGTTTTCCTAACAATGTAGCAAATTTCTACAGACTTGGGCTTCTACAGCTTTTAAGTCATCCGATGTTCTTGTCTTGCTGCCTTCCCTTCGGCACACAAATAAAGGATATGCAGTAGTAGAAAGTTAACGTTGAATTCTATCCTTATCCGCATTCTGATGGCAATAATTGGATATTTTATGCGAATTCCATGTTTATCTAGTTACATTGAATTGAAAGTATGAACGGGAGGCATCTGGTTATATGTGGATTCTGGTAGGATTATATGGAATTATTGGTGCTCAATAAAGTGCCGGCATTTCTTACTTTGTGAGGATGAAGAACTATTAAGTGCTGAGTTTACAAATTCCATTTCCGAAGACATACGGCAGAGGGTTTTCTGAGAGGTAAAATAAAACCCAAAGAACTGAGGGTAGTGACGAACTTTCTGAGTGGAGTGTTGGAATTCTGAGAGTGCTTTTTGAAAGCAAACTAACTTTCGAAGTGCTGAAAAAATATTAATATTGAAATTAAGTACTAAACTTAAAGTTTCTAACTGATGGTAATCGGTCCATCAAGATTTCTTAAGTGAGTCTCAAGCTTAAAGCAAATTGAAACAGTCGCATGTTTTCGAAATGATATAGGGATAAGAAAAGATCCATTCTCGTCATATCTCAAGTCAACACTTTGGAAAATTCGCAACCATCCGGAGGTATGGGCATTCACAGATTAATTTTCTTGTCATATCGACACACTCCTTACAGGCAGTGCAGATAGTTTCGCCAGGACTCTGCAATCTTCCCTACTACTTTTGAGAAAAACTTCCTTTTTAAACCTTGTTATCATTCAGCATTGATACGTGGGTCCATATTCAAGAAATAGTATTAATTTACAAAATTCATAAACACTAGAATTAATTTCGAATTGATATTACTAATGCGACTGATTGACTAGAAGAAGAATAAGGTGATTCTACCTGGGCACCAGAAATTGATAGGAAGTGAAACACGTGTCTCTCGGCCAAGATCTTGATCTTATACAATCTAAGGCAGTGATACACCTTTTTGGTGAAAAAATTCGGCCTTTTTCAAATGCAGAACAGATCTCTTAATTGCGACGTAGTGCGGTCCACGTATTCATCACTTTGAAGGGTTCTGATTAAAATTTCCTGGAATTGTTTTCCTATCTGATACCCTCAACCCTTTTGAGAGCATAAATGCCCCTGTAGGGACAATCTTCCTAAACAGATTGAAATAGTGATTCAAAAAGTTAAGTGATCTTTCCTAGAAAAGTTAAAAAGTTAAAAATTGAATAATGTGCTGTAATAAAATTTTTAACAAAGATGGATTACCGTCAACGGCGATCAAAGAGCAGATGGATCGTGTATACGGAGAATCTTCACCACCATTTTTGAGGCTTCGGGGAATTGGACTTGGCCCCAAGTGACTACTTTTTTTTGCCAAACTAAAATCAGATTTGTGGGGAAGGAAATTTAACTTCGACGAAGAAATCCATGAGGCGGTTAGGCAGCATTTTGAAGACAAATCTTCAGATTACTATTTTAATGGTATTAAATCACTTATTAAAAGATGTGAAAAATATGTTGAAATAAAGGGAGAATATATCGAAAAATAACTACTCCCACCCCTTTTTTTGAACCGCACTATGTAAGTTATAAAATCGCCAGTTTTTCCATTGCAAGGATGTGTACAATTCCTTCAGTTTAGGGGATCTTTAATCACTGCTTACCCAGCGATAGTCTTCCCCCGAGAGTAATAACATTGAATTCAACAAAGAGAGGGATTTATATATCGAAATTGACCGCAAACAATATCGCCCATAACAGTATTAAGTGCAACGGCTGTGGACTCCAAAGGGGTAATTGATTGCGGTACTTACTTCCCTCACTCCAAAATTCACAAACGATCTGAATAGATCCAAGAGCTCCCTCTTGGATCTATTCAGATCGTTATATATACATCGATCCATATTACAACAAGGGCTTATAATATTAAAAAAAAGTATTGCCATTCGGATCACTTCGTTCCACGCTAACGCTGACTGACTGATTAATTAAAACGAGTGGTCCAGTCCTGTGGAATAATCTCTACATACCATATTCATCGTATGCGGAATAGAGCCTCACAGTGGCAGAAAATAAGTTCTGCTCTTTCGTCAACTTCCAAAGAGAATCGGGGAGGGGTTCCTGTATCTTTAGAAATGTGCATTTTGCAGTACTTTAAAATTTTCCATTATACGGGGAAGGACTCACACAATAAATTTCAACTTTCTATGCTGCTCCGTTCGCCCGTAATCGCGTTGATAGACGGTCAGACGGACCGACTGACAGACTATGTGTTTGTCCACGCGATAACTCGAGTACGCTTTGAGCTATAATCTTGAAAGTTGGAAACCAAATACCTTATTAAAATGGAAAGATAAAATTCTAAAATGGGCCAAATCGGCCTACTCCTTCTTAGGATTGCCACATGAAACCATTAGCTATGTCATATAAAAATCGGTTTTTTCTTCTACTGCATCACCATCATCATTATCATTATCATTACGTATGGCAGAAATTTATTCAAAAAGGGCAACTCCTTCAGACGGTTGTTATATCAATCATCCCATATTTGGTTTAAGCCAACTATAGTTTTTTTTTATTTTACTGTAAGAGTGCGTATCATAGAAGTGCATATACAATCAGTTAAAATTTTTAACAAATTCATAGGAGTACTATTACTTTTCAAACAACGTAAAAAAACTGAAATATCTCTTAGAAATTATTCTTAAAATTCCCATCGTATCTTTAACGAATTCCGCTCGAGGTGGTGAGTTGTACAAAATTATGCAACCAAAATCTGCACCGTCTGTTTGAAAAAGTTTTTTACTGCTACAAATGCCGAAAAGTTTCTATTTTTCACTTAAGTCGAATTTTCGTTTTGTTTTCCCTATGAGGGAATAATCAGAGCAGAAGTAAAAAGATATTTCAAAGAAAAAATACAACGAAAACGAAGAAATTCCCCAAGAAATTCTATGAAAAATGCTTGAACTCGAACAAAACTTTACTCGAAAGAACAACTTTGTTTTGTGCAATTTTATTTTGTTTGAAAAATTCTTTTCGCTTCTTTCTGGACCATTTTAAACTCATACCCACTCTTTCAGTCCAGGGATAATAAGACAATTTGAAGTGCTCTAAAAGGGATGCTGCAAGTTTTACAAGAAAGAGTGAAGAAAATTGTAAAACTGCGACGAAAAAAGGAGTAAATAAGAGGTCAGTTAAGAAATTACTTGTCAACGTTAGCAGAGCGCAGTTGGGAGTGTTTCTATTGGATTTAGCCGCGGGGACTTGTTTAAATTGGATTTACTTCGACCATAGTCAGAATATTTACTTAGTACGTGGTTTGTAAATAGAAATAGTGTTTTATGGGGAAAGGGGTGGCTTAATAGTTCTTTCTGGATAAATCGGAATGGAGCAATTTGATTTAATGGACTGGAACATATTTGCACTCTTTGTGGTTGCACAGTCGACATTGGAAATTGAATAGAATACAGCAGCTCCGATACAAAAATTTCTAAAAATTTCTCAACAGTCAGCAAAAATGATTACTTTGTGGGAAAATATATCTGAGAATATCGATGATAAAAAGTTTCTAACAATCAAAATTAATTAGTTTAAAATCTTTATTTCAATATAAAAGTTTGATTCAGTATATTATTAAGGGGTGCTCTCATATGTTTCCTATTATATTATATTCACGCTTCCAATTCAAGTCACTGCAATTCTATTAATTACTCAATCTTGAAACAACCCTCATGGCAGATTAAATTATCCAAATGGAATATCCTAAGCTACAGTACTTTTGGTAAATCCAGGCTTCAACAAACCCTAGGCTATTGACGTCTTTTTAAGCCCTGAATTACCGAAAACAAAGGGATCCAGCTGATGGAGTTCAATTTACATCTGTGAGGTATTATTCCAGGTCTTCAAACAGAAAACCCACAAACTTCCGAAGACATTCGACTCTGTTATATCTAGATATAACCTAAATTGTTGCCTTAAATTTAATTAAATTCCCTTGAACGCATTCACAACTTTGAAATGATTCAAATCACAATAAACTTGAGATAAAATCAAGAAATCTAACTTTTCGTTTCATAAGTGTGACATAGCGTCAAAAGTTTGAATTGAATTCCTAGACAAGAGCGCACAACTTGTCACCGTTTACGCTCTACCAAGAACTCCTGGAAACGACAGGAAACTTTCACTTTGCAACAAAGTAGTACTTAACAAACTTAACTTATATAATTTCCACAAACTTGATAATTTCGTACACCTTAAAGCAGTTAAAGAACTCCTTACCTTGGTGCTGCTCTCAACATACGTTCCTCGAACAAGCGAGAAACAACAGCAAAACATCAGAACATCAGACCCACCATTACTGACGACTAATTAACAAATCAGATTTCATGCATCCGGCTGCAGAATTTATCACCTGAATCAACTTCCTCAGGTACCTGTTTCCAGAGATCACAACTCCCCATTACTCGCGCCGCGTTGAATTCTACCTACAAAAGCCTTTAAGGAAGCTGCACGTAGCAGTATGGTGTTGTTTGGTCGGGAGTACACAACCCCTTCACTTGCACCTTAGCACGAATCCTTATAAAACAGCCCCAAGCTCTCCTGAAATAAATTTCCCATTTAATGGCATCATCATCAGCAGAAAACCTACACAATCCATAAATTTTCTTGCGCGCTTTTCCTTATTTCCCGTGTAAGTTGAGCAGCCATGTCTATTGCAGTCTCTGCAATTGCAACATTCTCCTATGCTGTGGAGATGCGTGGCAATAGATATGTCTTCTGAGTGCCGTAGAAAGGGTAGGTATTGCATAAATTTTGAATCGCTTCTACTTGCTCCGGAGGAAATGTAATTTGTAAGATGAATTCCTTGCAAATTTGATTTATTTCTAGATCTTATCGTCGTTGAGTGGAATTAAAGGTGACGCGAAATAAACGACAGAATTCTTTAGGAAATTGTTAAATGTCGCTTATGAAACATCATTCTGGTTCCGTTTCATTTAGTGATTCATATTTGATGAAGAGATGGCATCATACCTTTGTGCGAGTTTTGTAAGAAATGGAGAAATCTAGATTTCTGAAAATGCTAAGGAATGCGCAGAAAAGCTTTATATTTAATAATGTAGTAAGTATATTATGACTACTATTACTTTTGGAATTCCTAAAGCAGTATACCTCGCGATGTTGACTGGGTAGATTTATCTACTCCCCTTAGTGTGCCTACAGCCTTTGGCTTTAGATGGATAAATAATAGAATTTTATTGTCATGGGCGTACAAACTCGCATAAAATTAGTAAGTTCCCCTTTATACAATCTAAGTAACAAAATAGACTAACTATTGAATATCGAAAGTGAGCTGAACACAAACAATCCTACTTTGGTTCTGTTGACGATAATAATGGCATTCCTGCCGCCATTGACATGCTTTTTGTCGACGCTAGTTACTCTATATTAGTAGCGAGACAATAAATTATTCAGTACAGTCCTTCGTGTCCTTAATTGAACTCTCAAGACCATAAAAAATTTTATTTTATGGAGTCCATAAGTTCTGTGAGCCCATTTGATGCTGATAGGCACGTTTTCTATAGTCCTATATTGCGAAAGTCTAAGAAATTCTTAACAGCTCTGGTGTCCCGACTCTCTTTTACTGATCCTATCCTGTGAATTAATGTACTTCTTTGCTATTTCCACAATGATCCTTTAGGAGTGTATTGGTTATATCAGTAATGTGCTATTTAAGAAAATAAAGATGCGTTTCACATCATATGCTCCCTTCGGGTCAACCACACACTAGGAACATTTGCCTCCGATTTATCCGTTCCATTCAAAGATTCAAAGAACTTTTCAGATTTACCCGCGAAAAAAATATGAATCGGAGAAATTGGCATTGAGAGGTAAGATGACGGACACAGGAACAAGAATTAAAAAAAGAGAAAGAATAGGAAAAAACAAAAAGAAATTAAGAAAAATACAATCAAAAGAATAAAGAAATAAAGAATCTTCAAGATGCACACGATCAAAATTCAAAAAGATACATTTCAAAAGGAATCCCATAAAAGCAAACGCTGGAAGCCGTACATTGAGTTACACCGGGAAGATGACTCCAAAGCCGTGCACAACGGACAGGGAAATAGTTTCAAGTGTTTAATCTACCGCAGGAAATTTAATTTCTCAAATAGATAAGGTGGCTTTTGAAGATATATAAGTTCATGTAAAAATTTCTGCCTTCTTAAATTTAAATAAGTCTTTAGTGAATGTCCGAGTAAGGACGCACTATAAGAAGAGATGTGATTATTTCGTGACAGCCTGTGAACAAAGTGGAGGACATATTTAATGCCACTTAAAATTTTTGCCAAGTAGAATCAAAAAGTGATGCTATATAAGGGATGTAGTCAGTTGCTATCTTACTTCAAAAGATAAGAGGCTGAAAGTGAGCCACAGCCTTCGAAGGCAGCCGTATATCTTACCTATTGAGCTACCAGTATGATCACAACAAGTAAACTCGGAATTGAGCACAATTCCCAAGCCTTTAACTGAGTTCTTGCAGAGCAGCCTAGAATTATTTAATTAATACAGAGTCAATAGTCAATAGTCAACCCATTGCACTCAGCCCAAACGAATACACATTGAAAGTCATCATTAAATCGATCAACACAATCCTCCATCAAACCGATTGGACGAATGAAATAAATCTGCACATCATCACGGATGAGTCCGTCATTATGTCAGGGAGGTCATTTATACAGGAGACAAAAGAGAAGAGGTCCACGTATCGAGCCCATCGCGAATCCACTTGAGAAACCCAAGGTACGATGACCTATTTTTTATCCTCACAAACTGACTCACAAAATTGTGTGTTGGCAGTGCCCAATAAGAAAACTGAAAGAACGATGCGCGAAGCTCCAACACACCTCAGCTTTTTTTAAAGATGAACCATCCGAATAAAATTTCAAGATAAGATAGAGATTCCGAAAATATTACCAATTAGATGAGGGAGAATTGTTAGTTCAAAATTCACACCGAAAATGATCACATCATTTATTTGGCTATTATGCAATCAAGCACTAAATGGAAGCACTTAGTAATAATTACTTTGTGAAATTATTCAAAAGGTAGACAATTTGTGGACTAAACGTGCCTGTGCCACGCAAATTGATCGGTACACTGACGATGATAAAATTGACTTACTGTGATCGAAACACTTTTTTTATTCACCTAGAAAGGAACTTTCAATTCATGAGGACATTTTCCAAGTTTGTGTTTAAGTGAATTTCACTTCAAAATTTAATTTAAAAATGTTTACGTCTACCAAGTGCTCCATTCTTGTGTTATATTGTATGAATGGAATAGTTTTACTAACCACTGCCCCCTAAATCTGGCAGCTACAATCGTTTCTCCGCATTACTTAAAGTCACAGGTACTTTCTTTATATGGCGTATAATCCAACAACATAATGGCAACTGCATTGTGACGTAAGAATTCATTTTCTTCGAAAAATTTTTAAAACAAAATAAAGTTGAAAAAGTTATTGAAGGAAAGATACAAGAACTATAGAATCAAAAAGTTGTGCTAAAAAGGTTAAAAAACTTTTATCACACTATCAATGCAAAGAAGTATATTGAACTGAAGAAACAATATCATTAATGAATATTAAAAATATTAGTGGATCCAGAACGGAACCCTGAGGCACTCCAAAATTATTAGAAGGAAATGCAGATAAAATGCCATTCACAAGACCCATTAATAGCATTTATTTAAATACCTAGAGGTAGGCTTCGTGGCGCCTAAGAGCCAAGGTTAAAATTTCTCGCAAGTTTTGAACAGAGTAATCGTTGGTTAACTCTATCAGATGAAAAATAAAAAAACAAGTAAGCTCGTGAATTAATTCCTACAAATTTTGAGTAAAGTGGTCGTATTAGTGTAATTCTAAAAGCTAATAAAACCTCCATGTTAAACCATGTTAAACACAATAAAGAAAGAAAACGGAGAAATAGGGATACTGGCTGTAACCAGAAGAGTCATCCGCAACCACATGGGAAGAAAACTTACTCAGTAACCAATAATCACTGATCGTAGAAGATTAAATCCATCTATTTCCTAATAAATGTTGGTAGTGGACCCTTTTGACTGCAGTGGATTCCGAAATAATATTTTTACAATTTTTCAATTGCTTTTATAATGATTCTTCTGATGACAGCTGAAAATCCCAGCAATCTGTAGGTTCCGATAAGATTAAAGCTCTTATCTGATGCCTGGTTAAACACAGTTTGACAGGATGACATCTGTGGCAAAATTTATTTTACAACGTTATATTTGTGTTTTTCTAAAAGATAGAAATTCAACGTATAATTGTAATAGACACTCAAAAGCAGATATTTCGTACTATTTTACACAAATCCACAGATTTGTAAAAAAGATTTTGTTTTCTGCAGGAAATGAATTGCACTCGACGGTAGAGTCTGTCGTGTTTCTGTCACACAAAAACCTATTTCTTCAGAAAATGATTAATGGAATCCTAAGGCAAATTAACCTGTTCATGTGGTCAAATCATTTTACGAACACTCCTTTCCACTTACGTACGAAAAGCGTCTAAGATGTGAAAGAAAACGATTTTCATATGCTGTGCATCCCAAAAACCAGATAAACGGAAAATTTCTAACCACAAAACATACACAAGACGAGAGAAAAATTTTATGAATTTCCGTTTCGTTCTGTTTATTCCTGGAGGGTTTATACTTCCACCAAAACGAGTAGTACTCCTCGGAATCCCATTAGTATCTCCCGAAGTATAAAGCGTAAGGGGGGTAGTGTTGGTTGGGGTGTACCAAATAAACTGCATGCATGCAAGATATGCAAATTTGCGCATCCTTTTTCTTGAGTCTTCTGAATAATTTCATTTCGCAAATAAATTTTTTCCTGTGGTTTAGTGACGGTACCGTCCGGAAATGAGCAGAATCAACAAGGAAAATCGCTCTGCATCACAAAGACAACAAGGAGCACTCCAGACTAAAGTCCAGAGTACACCTTGACGATGGAGTTGAAGTAAATTGTGTAATCATGTTTGCTTTGTGGCTTTTGGAGTTTTCTTCTTGTTTGGTTGGTATCGTTATTGTTCGGAGTATGGTTATGATTTTAAATTTTGTTTCCTATTGCTATTGCTGGGAAGCCAACAGGAAGATTTAGCGGAACCGAGATGGGCGGTATTGGGAGGGAAAGCATTTCATTTCAATGGCTCTAAATGTCAGCCACCGAAGTACTTGCGCAACGTCCAACGTTGCTTGATTATCGGAAGGTATGAGCGGAAATCCGTGAGTTGTTTGCATATTAAGTCCCCAAGTAATTTATTGCACTGCACAGAAAATGGGGAATTGTCCGAAAGATTGTTCACAGACCAGAATACTAAGCAGAGGATATTTACGAACGTGAATTTAGGTTTGTTTAGAAAATTTAGGGAAAAAATATTGTTCACTATAATTTACGTACCAGTCAAGATTCTTGAAAAATGAATGTGGGGGGTGACTTGGATAAAATTTCTCGTTACCATACTATGCTATGTTAAATTATTACTCTTTAATGACTTGCAAGCAAGTAAGGGAACACCTATTTCAGGACTATAAGCTTGCTTCATAAATATCCTGCTGAACTCTAGAAAAATAGGGCATTCATATTTGTCGTAAAAAATATATATCTTCAACAAAAGTGATAGTGATGGTGAAATTTTGTAACCCAAGAATTTTTCTGGACAAAATAAATCAACAGTTGCGCTGGCAGCTGAACTAGAAGTAGTGAACGTCATAAACATCACAATTTTATTATAGATAAGACAATCATGGTCTGAAGATCCTTTGTTATGGTCCTAACACCCCGTTTTCAAGAAATATCATCATGAATCAAGTAAGTTTAATTCTACGTGTACCCTCTTAACATCCATTTAAAGCTATCCGCTGGTCTACCCGATATGTACCTCTGAAGGGATGGATACTCAGAACTCATAATGCTAGTAGGAACACTTTTAGCAAGAAGAAGAGGAGTGTGATTCCCAAATTCGATGCTAATGTGCAACATACAGTTTGGGACAGCAATGATATCAATAAAATAAGCAAATAACTATGCTCCCGACTACCTATTCAGTAATAACTTAGAAAGAATCAACAAAGGTAACAAAAAATAAAGAAAAGTGCACTTGATGTATGGATTTTGGAGAGGTGTCTGTGTGTGCGTGTGTGCGTGTGCACGTGTGTACGAACGTTCGTACGTTCATACGTTCGTGGACTTTTTTTTGGCTCACATATCTCGAGAATAAGTAATATTATCGCCTCCGGGTCACTTTTACTCCATTTCATGAGATATTAAATTAAAAAATTTGAGTCAAAAAATATCATAAAAACTATTTTTTTTTAATTCATACTAGTTTTTTCAATGTACTTTTTATTTCTGATGGAAAATAGTACGTCTTACAACAACAAGACTCAATTTAACAATACCGAGACCGAACTATGCAAGGACCAGAACATCTTCTACAAAAACCAGACCAAAATCAAGACTCAATGTGCGAGACCAGGACCAAGACCAAGACTGCTTTGATCTTAATCTTGGTCTTGGGTTGCTCATCACTAGCTATTTCAATCTTCAAAATCTTACTTTTAATGGAATTTACATAAGGGCAACTTTTCT